>VWYK01124173.1:0-11602 GCA_013399775.1 Semnornis frantzii
ACTGTCCTGGAAATGGGCAAAAAAATATGCAGACGAGGCAGTTAGGGATGCGGCTTACTGATGGACTTGGCAGTGTTAGGTTTGTGGTTGGACTTGATGATCTTGGAGGTCTTTTCCAACCTTAATGACTATGATCCTATGATCTATGATACAAACCCTGCCTGAGGAAGGGCTCTGCATCAGGGGCAGATGGATGTAAGCTGCAGCACAGAAGGTTCCAGCTCAGCACAAGGGGGAAATTCTTTACTGTAAGGGTCCCAGAGCACTGGCACAGGCTGCCCAGAGAGGCTGTGGAGTCTCCTTCTCTGGAGCCTTTGAAGACCTGTCTGGATGTGTTCCTGTGTGACCTGAGCTAGATCGTCTGATCCTGCTCTGGCAGGGGAGTTGGACTGGATGATCTCTTTGGATCCTTTCCAATCCCTCATATCCTGTGATCCTGTGATCCTGAGGGAATCAAGCTCCTTTTTCCGAATAATGAACACTTAAGTGAAATAAACACCAGCACCACAGAGCATGGAAATAAATTATTCTCCTCAAAGTGCATGGCTTAGTAAATCAGCAGAGTAGACCCCAGAAACACAAACCCTGTGTTGTTTCAGTAGCTGGAAGCGACAGGGCCAACAGCAGATGCATTTTTTGGCACTGAGCACTGCAAATTTTGCAAGCAGCAGGGACAAACCTGTTTCACCAAAGATTAAGTCTACACAAAAGCAGCACATTGAGCACTGGGAAAAGAGGCTCATCCATTGTCCTGACAAGTGGGCCCAGAAGATATCACTGTCCTGGAGACAAAGTGTGAGGCTAGATGAAAACAGGCTTGCCATAAATAAGGAGAGGCAGCACAATGGCCTCTAGTGAAGAAACAGCTGGGCATGGTGGCACCAGGCTGTGTCTTTCAAGCCACGTTATCAACGCTTGGTCACATAGCTAGCACGTGGTGAAGAAGTTCTTGTCACCTCCCATTTGGTCACAGATGAATAGGGCTCAGTGTCAAGGAAAGAGGCAGACGAGGAGCTGCGATTTGTTTCCTTCTCATACTCGCCAGTATCGAGTGGTGGCAGCTAAACAGTGAGGCTGCCCACGGCCAGATTCGTGTCACAGCAATGCCTTGCTGCTGAAATTTGGGAAAAGGCCAGGAAGACTCAAGGAGATTTGGGGAAAATAAAGCTCATCTTCAATAGAACTTGGAAGAATTGCACTTCTGGCACTTCAGAAATGAAGGAGACCTGCAAGAAAGCCAGGAAGGGACTTCTCACAAGGGCTTGTTGTGATAGGATCACAGAATCACAGAATCTATGATGAGGATGAGAGGCAATGGATTAAAGCTTGAGGAGGTGAGATTGAGACTGGAGATTAGGAAGAAATTCTTTGCAGAGAGTGTGGGGAGACACTGGCACAGATTGCCCAGGGAGATTGTGAGTGTCCCTGCCCATGGCAGGAGGGTTGGAACTGGATGAGCTTTAATCTCCCTTCCAATCCAAACCATTCTGTGATTCCATTCTATGATTCCATACTCATGCCAAATTCAAGGGCAGGAAAGTGTGGTTGTTGGCAAGTTCCAATGTACAACATCCATAATGTAGGTAGTGACAACACCACCCAGTTAAAATATTCCCCCTATGGAAAAGCTGATGCTCAGCAATGATTCATTCAGACATTTCAATCCCCTTTTCAGTACTAATGGCTGAAGATCACTTCTGTGATCAGTGGGAAGAGAGAGGAATGCTGGGGAAACAAAGTGGTAATAGGACGAGAGATGAGAGAAGTCTTTCCTCTTCACTGGAATACTTCCAGGCTGAAAGAGTTCTCACAGACTGGTACGGTTGAATCACCATCCCTGGAGGAATTTAAAAGACATCTAGATATGGTGCTACAGGAGATCATAGAATCATAGAATCAGTCAGTGTTGGAAGCAACCACAAGGATCATCTAGTTTCAACCCCCCTGCCATTGGCAGGGACACCTCACACTAGATCAGGCTGTCTAGAGCCTCATCCAGCCTAAGATCCAAAACTTAGATCCTTAAAACCCTTTACTCAGCTGCTGTCCAGATCCCTGTGCCCTTTTATCTATGATCTTGATGGGCACTCAGCGAAAGGACCCTCAAAATCCATCATCTGGTCAAAAGCTCAGGGCCTGCTGCCAGCTCACAGGTTCAGCTGCCAAAGGGCTCACTGGGATGTGGGATCCAAATTTTGTTGAATCCTTGGCCTGCAGGAATAGAATTTATTCAGCTCCAGACCATCTGTTGAAACTTTTCCATGCAGAAATAATTAAGTAATTATTAGGGCAGAGAAAGAATGAGTCTGTGGCCTGGGGACAAGGATGGGGACAGCTTGGCTCCTGCAAAAGCTCTACTGAACTCTAACTGTAAAATACTCAGAGTAGTGAAAGCAGAGACAGGAGCCTTGTCTCTCCTCCATAGGCAAGAATATCTTTGTTGCCAGAGCATCCATCTGGGATTGGGAACTGAGTTTGTTTAGTGTGGAGGAGGCTGAAGGGGGCCTCATTGCTCTCTACAGCTCCCTGAGAGAAGGTTGGAGGAAGGTGGCGGTTGGGCTCTGCTCCATAGGATCAGGTGACGGAAGGAGAGGAAATGACCTGAAATTGTGTCAGGGGAGAGTTAGATTGGACATGAGGAACAATTTCTTTGCTGCAAGAGTGGTCAGGGATTGGCAAAGGCTGCCCAGAGAGGTGGTGGAGTCCCCATCCCTGGAGCTGTTCAAGAAAGGTGTGGCCATGGCACTTGGGGACATGGTTTAGTGGCTGTGGTGGTGTTAAGCTGATGTTTGGACTGGATGATCTTAGAGGGGTTTTCCAACTGAAACTATTTTGTGATTCTATGATTATCCAGACCTACAGCAAGCAGACTCCAAACACAGCTTGGCATACCTCTGGCAGATGCCCTGCAGAGCACACACAGCTCCACATGAATCCATGCTGTGATATATGAAGAATAATCTTAAGGTTTCTGTGGGCTATCCTTGAGGCATGGACAGGGCTGGAAGTCAGGTAGTTGAGGAGGAACATCCTGCTTACTTCTGTCCCCCAAATGAGATGTTCAACAACTGGTGTCGTGAGTCTCAGAAACATATTCACTGCATATCTCCAGCCAGTAAATCACAGAGTGATAGAATGGTTTGGGTTTGAGAGGATCTTAAAGACCACCCAGCTCCAACTCCCCTGCCATGGCAGAGACAGCTTCCGCTAGCTCAGGCTGCTCATCCAACCTTGCCCTGAACTCCTCCAAGGGAGGGGGGAATCCACAACCTCCCCAGACAACCTGCTGCAGTGTCTCATCACCCTCACTGGAAACAATTTCTTCCTAACCTCCAGTCTAAATCTCCCTTCTTCTGGCTTCAATCTATTCCCCTCATCTCTTCACCACAAGACCTTGTCAAAAGTTCCTCCTCGGCTCTCCTGTAGCCCCCTTCAGGTACTGGAATGCTACTCTGAAGTCTCCCTGGAGCCTTCTCTTCTCCATGCTGAACAGCCCCAACTAAATAATGATGCATCCACAGATACCATTGAATCAGTGACAGTTGTGGCTTGAGCAGCCACTCTAGAGAAGCTGCTGTGTGTGTGTAAGAACCTTATTATCCCATCTGAGCAAAACACAGTGCTTAGAATATTCCTTGGGTCCCCTGTTGTTTAATAATACTTGCTGCTACTAATTCTGTATTAAAATCTGTTGAGAAATAGAAATGATGTATTAAAAATTGCAGCCTGGGACCCAGGTGGGAAATCATCAGTCTCAATTTGATCTAAGCCTTAAGAGATAGCATTTTATGTCTCAAATGCCACGGTGAGAGCTCATTTCTCAGAAGGCTTTGCCCATTTGTACAAGTAACTGAGGGAGACCACTGGATGTCAGCCTTGCTCTCCCCTGGAGCAAGCACTCAGCAAACAAAGAAGGAAAGAATGCAGTTTGGAAGCCTTGGATGTACTACAAGGTGGTAAAAGGCAGGTTGTGACCAGAATGTGGATATTAGAGGTTAATTTATGTGTGACATGTGAATAGTCTGCTACTAAGAGCTTGTGGTACCTTTTCCATGAAGGAAAAGCCAAGGCTACTATTTATTGATTTAATCCTGGTCCCACCAAAACCAGCACTGTAAAATTGAAGCCTGTAGAGCTTCCTCTGACTCAGATAAACGTTACAGTTCAACACAGGGAGCTGCCACTCACTGATTCTCTATTTCATTAAACAAAAAAATTCTGAAGAGAGTCCATCACAGAGCCACTAAGGTCAGGGAGTGACTCATGTCTCACATGAGGAAAGGCTGAGAGAACAGGGGCTGGTTAGCTTGGAAAGAGGAGGCTGAGAGGGGATCTTATGAAAGCTTATACATACCTGCAGGGTGAGTGCCAGGAAGGGGCCAGGCTCTGTTCAGCGGTGTCCTCTGATAGCACAAGGAGCAATGGATACAAACTGAAAGCCAGGAAGTTCCACCTCAACATGAGGAGAAACTTCTTTGTTGTGAGGGTGCTGAGCCCTGGAGCAGGCTGCCCATGGAGGTTGTGGAGTCTCCTTTTTTGGGGAACTTTCAAGGCCCATCTGAATGTGTTCCTGTGTGACCTGCCCTAGGTGATCCTGCTCTGGCACAGAGATTGGACTGCATGTTTCAAGAAGCTGCTACCAAACTTCAAACTAGCAAAGAGCAAATTCAGATTGGATGTTAGGAACAAGTTCTGCACCATGAGGGTCGTGGAACACTGGAATAGGTTGCCCAGGGAGGTGGTTGGGGCCCCATGTCTGGAGGTATTCAAGGTGAGGCTGGACAGGGCTCTGGGCAGCCTGATCTAGTGGAGGATGTCCCTGCTGACTGCAGGAGGGATTGGAC
The DNA here is from genome assembly GCA_013399775.1 of Semnornis frantzii. Lineage (NCBI taxonomy): Eukaryota > Metazoa > Chordata > Aves > Piciformes > Ramphastidae > Semnornis > Semnornis frantzii. The sequence continues at coordinate 4,845 of VWYK01124173.1, forward strand.
AGGGTGACCTTTGAAAGTCCCTTCCAACCCAGACCATTCTGTGATTCTTCATTTTTCTGGAAGTTAAACCTGACTTCCATTTCAGCAAAAGGATGTGACCAGCTTTGTGTCTGTCTGCTGCCTTCTTATCATTGTCACTAGATTCAAATACTGTCTGATGGCAATCATCATAGAAAGGCTTAGGTTGGAAGGGACCTCAAACCTCATCCAGTTCCAATACTCCACCACAGGCAGGAACACCTCCCACTAGAATAGGTCACTCAAGGACTCATCCAACCTGGCCTTGAACACTTCCAGGGAGGTGGTGGAGCACAGAATCCCCTCCGTGGGCAACCTGTGCCAGTGTCTCACCACCCTCACTGCTAACAACTTCATCCTAACATCCACTTTCAATCTTCCCCCTGCCACTTTAAACCCATTCCTCCTCATCCTGTCATTACAAGACCTTGTCAATAGTCCCTCCCCAGCCCTCCTGTATCCTCCTTCAGATACTGCGAGGATACTCCAAGGTCTCCTGGAAGCCTTCTCTTCTCCAGGCTGCAGAGCCCCAACTCTTGTAGCCTGTCCTCATAGAAGAGGTCTTCCTCTGATCATATATAATAATCCAGATGTTCACAGCTGTTTCAGCACTTTTTGCAGTACCATCCTCCCAATCAGCTTTCACTCTTCTCACCTCTCTGTGGTTTTGCTCACAGCTGCCAAGAAATCTCCTATAAACTCCAGCTGCACTTCATTCTCTGAAGGGGACCCACAGGAAGGCTGAGGAGGGGCTGTTTAGAAGGGCCTGTGGGGATAGGACAAGGGGCAATGGTTTGAAACTGAAGCAGGGCAGATTTGAGTTGGCCATGGCAGGGAGGTTGGTATTAGGTGATCTTTGGTGGACCTTCCAACCCAAAGCATCTTTAATCCTGGTCCCTCCAAAAACAGCACTGTAAAATTGAAGCCTGTAGAGCTTCCTCTGACTCAGATAAACTTTACAGTTCAACACAGGGAGCTGTCACTCACTGATTCTCTATTTTATTAAACAAAGAACTACTGGAATGAGTACAGCATTCATCATGGAAAGTACATATTTGGTCTACCCTTCAACTCAAACCATTTTATTAGTCTACAATCCTAAATCACTACTCAAGGCCAGGCTTAATGGACTTGAAAGGGAACTTTGGTGGAATCAGAGCTACTTATTACAATTCACAAAAGCCTGAGCCCAAAGTTGAACACCAAATAACTAGAAATGGTGGAATTGCAAAGCCCGTCTCTCAGAAACTAAGTTTCCCAACATTTGGGCTAAGGTTTGTGTCTGGCTTTGCTTCCATACCTGATAGGTACAAGAGAGATGATTTAATGAGTCAGCTGAGCTAAGGGTTGATAACCAAATCAGGATATATATATATATGTATATAATCACAGATCAAAAACTTCTCTGCTTGAAGTAGAAGTTACTCTAATTTAAACAGCTCCTGTGGTGTGTAATCCCTCCTACATGTTTTCACATGCATCAGACCTGTGGATTTGGTAAGCTGATCCTGCTGACAGAGGAGTTGCTGTGCACACATTCATCAGTCGAGCTGGAGTTTATGTTTTGTGTTCTTTAGGTGAGCTTAGCTTTTCTCTTTTTTTTTCTTTTGCTCCTTTGAACTTGGTAGCCGGAAGGAAGCTCAGGGTAAGATTATTGCACAAAGGATCTATTTGCTCATGTTTTTTTTTGTGCTAGATAAATAAAAAAAATGCTTTAAACACTTGTTCTCAGCGGTGAGTGTAGTGATCTAACTGATAGCAAAGTCTGGTAGGTAGAATTTATTTAGAATTTTAGCTCTGACTAAGGCTTAAAGCACAGGAGTCGGTGGTGTTAGATCCCCATTTTTTTATGAGGGCATACTTTCAGGAGGAGGCCCCTCTGAGAAGGAAAGTTCTATCTCTTTGAAGCTCTGGCATGCTGCTGAGCAACATTTAGCAGACTGCTTTCCCCTCTTGGGAAGCTTAAGTAGCTGCCTTCTCAGGAAGCAGCTGAACTAAATGTCTGGGTTCTGACTTGGTGGAGAGACATTTTTCATAGCATCACAGAATGGTTTGCGTTGGAAGAGACCTTCAAGATTATCCAGTTACAATCCCCCTGCCATAGGCAAGGGCACCTTGCCCAAGGTCTCCTCATCCAGCTTGGCCTCCAACACCTCCAGGGAGACAGCATCAACAACATCCCTGGGCAACAGGTGTTCCACTGTCTCACCACCCTCACTGAAAGAAGCTCTTCCTACAGTCCAGTCACACTCTGAAAGAGTTAAAAACCAAATCTTTCCCCATTTATTCTGTTGTGGGCAAGATTTTGACAGACATTGGGCAAATGGAACAAATCTGAATTCCAGAGAGTTTCTTTATCTGTAAGAGACTTTTTAGGATGTCAGGTAGGGATAGGACTGGGGGGAATGGAACCAAGCTAGAAATGGGTAGATTCAGACTGGGTGTTAGGAAGAAGTTCTTCAGCATGAGGGTGGTGAGAGCCTGGAAGGGGCTGCCCAGGGAGGTGGTGGAAGCCTCATCCCTGGAGGTGTGTAAGGCCAGGTTGGATGAGGCTGTGGCCAGGCTGATGTAGTGTGAGGTGTCCCTGCCCATGGCAGGGGGGCTGGAACTGGATGATCCTTGTGGTTTCTTCCAACCCTGATTGATTCTATGATCCTGTGATTCTAAGAGGAAACCAAAAGTAAGCTTAAATGACTATCTTTGGTCCTACTGATACTACACACAGCAAGCTAAGCAATTCCAAGCTTCCCCTGGCTTTGAAGCATCTCTAGAAGGGAAGGGAAACGATGTAAATAGGAAAGTGGTTGTGCCCCTGTATTCAGCACAGGGAAGGTTGCACTTCAAATATTGACTTCAGTTTTGGGCTCCTCACTGCAACAAGGACACTGAGGTGCTGGAGATTGTCCAGAGCAGGGCAACAAAGTTGGTGAAGGGTCTGGAGAACAAGGCTGTTGAGGAGCAGCTGAGGGAGCTGGGGGTGTTTAATGTGGAGAAGAGGAGGCTTAGGGAGACGTTATTGCTCTCTACAGCTCCCTGAGAGGAGGCTGACTGATGTGGGGGTTGGGCTCTGCTCCCTAGGATCAGGTGATAGAAGGAGAAGAAATGTCCTGAAATTGTGCCAGAGTTGAGTTAGGTTAGGGGTTAGGAAAAAAGTTCTTTGTTGTAAAAGTGGTCAGGGATTGGAAGAGGCTGCCCAGGGAGGTGGTGGAGTCCTCATCCCTGGAGGTGTTCAAAAAATGTTGACCTGGTACTTGGGGCCATGGTTTAGTGGCCATGGTGGTGCTGGGTTGCTGGATGGATGATCTTAGAGGTCTTTTCTAACTTAAACAGTTGTGTGATTCTGTGTTTCTGTCTGTAATAGGCTAAAGGGTGAATGTTCCATTTCTTTTTCACTTCTGGGACTCCTGTGGACATTAATGCTGGTCTGGTGTGTGAGATAACAGAGAAGACTTCAATGAGCTATAAGCATCTCCTCCAGTTTAGGGGAGGATTTTATGTCATGAAGTGTGGAATTCTAGGGGCAGGGGACTTGTGAAAGGAGGCAGAATGATGCTGTCATGTTAAACTGTGTGGCCTAACTGTGAGCTGCTTCTGATCTTTGACCATTATTAATCGAGCCAGTTTTAATCCCCAGCAGAGCAGATCATCAGAGCAGAGAGTCTTCCATGTGGACAGCTCAGGCAGACACCTTAGAAAAATAACACCAGTAAGAACAGAAGAATTTAGCCTACAGTGCAAATCAGAGCCAGAGCTGGGAACATGCTGAAACCTATAAGATAAAATGTCAGTGTCAGCACATAGCTGGGGTGGAAATGATTGCCAAAATAATACAGAGGGGGAATAATGGCCAGGGAAAGCCTTGAGGCAATGCTTCCTATTGCAAGCACTCAGGAGGAAAATGACTGCTGGGTTTTCATCCTTACCTGTCTGAAATCAAAACTGTTTAGGTAGGGATATAATTGCTCTCTAATTACTGCAGTCAATCAGGAAAATACTCGTTGGGTTTGCTTTTAAATGGAGAGGGGTAATTGATTAAAAAACTCTGCTCTTTCCCTTTTCCTTCTCATTTGTTTTAACATTCAGTGACAATCTGTGCACAGATGGTTCAGAAATTGATGTACAGACCTTCTAGTCAGTGTCCCTCTGCAAGACAGATCTGATAGGTTGGACCAATGGACTAAGGTCAGTTGCATGAGGTTTAGTAAGGCCAAGTGCTGAGTCCTGCACTTGGGTCACTCCAAGCAATGCTGCAGGCTTGGAGCAGATGGGTGGAAAGATGCCTAACAGAAAAGGACCTGGGGGTGCTGAATATCAGCCAGCAGTGTGCTCAGGTGAGCAAGGAGGGCATCAGCATCCTGGTCTGGATCAGCAATGGTGTGGTCAGCAGGACCAGGGAAGTGATCCTGCCTCTGGCCTGGGCATTGGTGAGGCCACACTGATGGGCAGTGTGAAAATCTCCTGCTGACTTCAGAGCAGGTCTAAGCATGGACAAGATAAAATCATAGAACCATAATCACAGAATGGTAGGGGTTGGGATGGACCTATAGAGATCACCGAGTCCAACCCCTCTGCCAAAACAGGATCATCTAGGGCAGGTCACTCTTCAGGTCCCTTCAGCATCCTTCTCTCTCTCTCTTGGACTTTCCACAGTAGATCCAGATCTTGAATCTGGATACAGTATTGCAGGTGTGGTCCCACCAGGGCAAATTGGAGAAGGATGAGAACTCCTCTAGATGTGTGGGGGACATGTTCTTGATGCAGCCCAGGATACCATTGGCCCTCTTGGCCATGAGGGCACATTGCTGTCTTAGGAACACTCTGGCTGACCTGTCCACTGCTAGAGTGGGCTTGGACTCAATGCAGGAACATGGTGACCCTGAGCCTCCACTATGAGTGGAACTCACCAACCTGTCCAGGAATCCACGTTTCACTCCTTTGCATCTCTGCACATGATGAAGATCATAAAATCAGTCAGGGTTGGAAGGGACCACAAGGATCATCCAGTTCCAACCCCCCTGCCATGGGCAAGGACACCTCACACTACATCAGGCTGTCCACAGCCTCATCCAGCCTGGCCTTAAACACTTCCAGGGATGAGGCTTCCACCTCCTCCCTGGGCAATCCCTTCCAGGCTTTCACCACCTTCATGCTGAACAACTTCTTCCTAACATCCAGTCTGAATCTACCCATTTCTAGTTTGGTTCCATTCCCCCCAGTCCTATCCCTACCTGACAGCCTAAAAATTCCCTCCCCAGCTTTCTTGAAGCCTCCTTAAGATACTGCAAGGCCACAATAAGGTCACCTGGGAACCTTCTCCTCTCCAGACTGCACAGCCCAAACTCCCTCAGTCTCTCCTCATAGCAGAGCAGCTCCAGCCCTCTGCTCATCCTCGTGACCTTTCTCTGGACACCTTCCAGCACATCCATAGCCCTCCTCTAACGGTGGCTCCAGAACTGGATGCAGTACTCCAGGTGGGGTCTCCCCAGTGCAGAGTAGAGGGGCAGGATCACTTCCCTTGCCCTGCTGCCCACACTTCTCTTGCTGCAGCCCAGGATGTGGCTGGCTCTCTGGGCTGAAGATGAACTTCAGTCAGCTGAGGAGCACTCATTCCCCCAGTTCTTCCCCTCAAGGAATTATATTTAGCAGCCAGAAAAATATCAGTAATTCCTACTGATGTCTTCAGTGAGCTGTCAGAGCTAGAAGTGCTTGATCTTAGTCACAATCAAATTACAGGGAAGGGCATTAAGAAGGCAGCTTTTGGTAACATGATTAAAGCGGAAAACCTGAAGTGGGCAAAGAATTTACTCACTGGAGTACCTGAGGATTTGCCCTCATCTCTGAAACAGCTCAAACTTGTCAAAAGCAGAATGTTTTCCATGAGGCAAGAGGGATTTCAGAAGCTAGAAAATCTCACTCGGCTTGACCATAGAATCATAGACTCACAGAATGTCAGGGGCTGGAAGGGACCTCCAAAGCTCAGCCAGTCCAACTCCCTTGCCAGAGCAGGATCACCCAGAGCAGATCACACAGGAACACATCCAGGCAGCTCTTGAGTATCTCCAGAGGGAGACTCCACAACCCTCCTGGGCAGCCTGTTCCAGTGCTCTGTCCCCCTCACAGGGAAAAAATTCCTCCTCATGTTTCCATGAAACTTCCTATGCCTCAGCTTCCACCCAGTGCCCCTTGTCCTGGCATTGGGCATCACCCAGCAGAGCCTGGCCCCAGCCTCCTGGCATTCACCCCTCACATATTTATAAACATTAATGAGGTCACCTCTCAGTCTCCTCCTCTCCAAGCCCCAGTTCCCTCAGGCTCTCTGATACAGGGAGAAAAAAACCTTATAACCAAAAGGTTCTAAAGCAGGGATGTTTATTAAGCCCCCTGGTGCATGGGGGACCTCTTCACCAAAGAATGTCCACACCCCAGATCCCAACCTTGCAGTTTGTATGTTGTTACCTATTATATATTCATGATAAATCCAGAGAAAGTTTATGCATATACAAAGTATTTCTGAGAGGTGTTTTACATCTGCCCCACCATGGTCCTTATCTTTTATGCAGGTGGGTGCTACCCTGGTGCTGTTCTCTGGGGTCCTAGGAATGAATCATGGAATGACAGAATCATAGAATGGTAAGGTTGGAAGGGACCTCAAGGATCATCTAGTTCCAACCCCCTACCATAGGCAGGGACACCTCCCACTAGTACAGGTCACTCAAGGCCTCATCCGACCTGGCCTTGAA
>VWYK01124179.1:0-11029 GCA_013399775.1 Semnornis frantzii
AAGTGAGTGTCCAGGGCTCTGAAGTTTCACTTCCTAAACTCATTTCATTACAGTATACAGCAACTTAACCAGCAAGTTGGGGACTACAGCCATTATTAAATGCAATGCTAAACATCCATGTTCAAAAAGTCTGCTCTCTGCAGCTTTATGAGACATTATTTTCTCTGAATTTCAAAAGTGTCAGCTGCCTTACGCTTGTTTCTTTGAAACAGATCTAAATAGAGAATTTTTTAAAATGGGATTTAAGCCAAGAGCAGACATCGTAGTAGTTACTACACTTCAAGTAGAAGGAACTCTGAAAGGACAACACAGAAGTTACCATAATAAATGAAGTCATGAAGTTTCAATGAAACAACAAGGAGTTTAGTACTCTAGAAGGTAAAATCTTTACCTGCTATAAATATGACAATAATTTCCAGCTCCTAACAACTCAGACAGCAATAGCTAAGAAGAAGACTCTTCATTTGGAGTGAGAGATGCCTCATGAGGTGTGCTGGAGCACTTGCTACACTTGCACCTTCCTGAAATTGCCTATATCCATGACACACTCTCTCCTGCTGTTTACTCACATTTAAGATGAAGAAATTATTCATTCTTTAATACAGCACATAATGCCTCCCCTAGAAAACACCTCCTCTGTGCAAACACACCATGTATTTATTATGAATGAAACTCATTAATAAGTAGTGCAATCAATATTTGAGCTCTTGCAAATGCTAAAGGCTACCGTTTGGCTGCTATTCATCTTGATGTCAGGATTTGGAGAACAGGTTGTACTTCAGGAGAGGTATCAGTTCCCATAAGTCAGAAGCAGAAGTCAGCTGTTTTACCATCTAGCTACTAAATCTTTCATCTGTCTCTTCCACACATGCACACACACTGCAGCCACCAGTTGTGGCTGCAATACTTACTTATTGGCTTTGCTTTCACAGGAGTTTCCCCCACAACTGTGTTTATGTCATTCAGGAAGATCTTGTTTGAGTAATTCTACATTTGATGGCTTTCTACTCAGACTGGTTTGCTCATGACCAGACTCTCATTGCTGTAGAATCATAGAATTATAGAATAGTAAGGTTGGAAGGGACCTCAACGATCATCCAGTTCCAACTCCCTGCCATAGGCAGGGACACCTCCCACTAGAACAGGTCACTCAAGGCCTTGTCCAACCTGGCCTTGAACTCCTCCAGCCACAACCTCCCTGGGCAACCTGTGCCAGTGTCTCACCACCCTCACTGCAAACAACTTCCTCCTAACATCCACTTTCAACCTCTCCTCTGCCAGTTTAAACCCATTGCCCCTTGTCCTGGCATTACAAGACCTTGTCAATAGTCCCTCCTCAGCCTTCCTGTAACCCCCTTCAGATACTGGAAGGCTACTCTAATGTCTTCTGGAAGCCTTTTTTTCTCCAGGTTGCAGAGCCCCAACTCTCTCAGCCTGTCCTCACAGCAGAGCTGCTGCAGCCCTCTGAGCATCTTCGTGGCCCTCCTCTGGACCCGCTCCAACAGTTCCATGTCCTTCCTGTGCTGGGGGGCTACAGAACTGTACACAGTTCTGTGTACACTGTACACATCCACACTTCATCATGTGCCAGGCACTTTGCTCAGGTCCACCTCCCAAAAACTTTGAAAAAGTTGAAAATGTAAAGAGTATTGATCAAAAATTTCAGTATAAAACTCTGTGTTTTCTCCTGCTGGCTCTTTTTCTGGCTGTATCTTTCCATTATGAGGGCAGGGCGCAGAGACTGCCTTGTACATCCAGACATATCCAAGCCTGATGTAATGTGAGAGGTGAGTGAAGTCAGTTATGAGTAAATGACTAAATCTGTAGGAACTGAAAAATGATCCCACCAGCTGAACTATTGGCAAAGTGTGAGATTTAACATAATTAAAGAATGATTGCCTTTAAGCCAGCTCAAGCTCTCTCTGAACATGGGTGGAAGTCTTACAGAGAAGCAGCTCTGGAAATTACGGAATGGTAAGGTTGGAAGGGACCTCATAGATCATCTAGTTCCAACTCCCTGCCACAGGACACCTCCCACTAGTACAGGTCACTCAAGGCCTCGGCCAGCCTGGCCTTGAACACCTCCAGGCAGGGAGCAGCCACAACCTCCCTGGCCAACCTGTGCCAGTGTTTCAAATCCTCAGACTGTACTTGTTTTTTTGCAGGTCACTGCACAGATCTTGATCCTAGATGCATGCCCAGCACCATAGGATCAGCAGCTCCAGGAGTGAGCAGTCTTCCTTGTGAGCCTTCCCTGTCCTCTGTCCCTGCCACATACCATCAATAACCTCACTGCCCTGCTTTGCCACTGCCCCTTGCTAGAACCCGTCCTCCAATGTCTCACCACAAAGACTTCTGCTGTGCTGATTATTCATCTTTCATGAATAAATTCTCTCCTAAATAAATAAGCTGTACAATTTGCAGAATGTTTTCATAGCACAGCTTATTTTTTGCTGTGGTCAAAACAAGCAATACTGAACTCAAGGCAAAAGTAATTGAGCTCTTTTTCAGGGTTTCTTGCATTTCTCCTGACAGCTCTTTGGATTTTGAGTGATGTCCTTTTGGGACCCTTAAAGATTTCTTTTTATCACTTCTTCTTAACCTTTCTAAACTGAAATTTCTTTTCTTGAACATAAAGTTACACATATACTTCTGGTTGAGTTTTTGTTGCTGTTGTTGTTGGTTTTGTTTGTGATTTTTTTTTTCTTTCTTTATCCTCACATAGATTATTTTAAAGTGTTAGTTCTACATCTCTTGTCTTTATTGTTCATCGATTTAGTTTTTTCTTTCTTTTTCTATTATCTTTCCTTTTGTTTTTTCCTTCTTCCTGTTCTTTATCCTCACATAGATTATTTTAAAGTGTTAGTTCTACATCTCTTGTCTTTATTTTTCATCGATTTAGTTTTTTCTTTCTTTTTCTATTATCTTTCCTTTTGTTTTTTCCTTCTTCCTGTTCTTTATCCTCACATGGATTATTTTTAAGTGTTAGTTCTATATCTCTTTTCTTTGTCTATTTTTTTTTGTTTTTTGTTTTCTTTTTTCTTTTTTTTTCTTTTTTTTTTCTTTTTCTTCTTGTTCTTTATCCTTACATAGATTATTTTCAAATGTTACTTCTACATCTCTTGTCTTTGTCTATTTTTTTGTTTTCTTTTTTTTTTTCCCTTCTTCCTGTTCTTTATCCTCACATGGATTATTTTTAAGTGTTAGTTCTACATCTCTTTTTTTGTCTATTTTTTTGGTTTTTTTCTTTTTAATTTTCTTTCTTATTCTTTTTCTTCTTGTTCTTTATCCTGACATAGATTATTTTTCAGTTAGTTCTATATCTCTTGTCTTTGTCCTTTTTTTGTTTTGTTTTTTATTTTTTTCTTTTATTTTTTTCTTCTTCTTGTTCTTTATCCTCACATGGATTATTTTTGGGTTAGTTCTATATCTCTTGTCTCTGTCTACTTTGTTTTGTTTTTTCTTTTTTTCTATGTTTTCTTTTTTTCTTTTCCTTCTTGTTTTTATCCTCACATGGATNTCTCCATCTCTTTTCTTTTTTTATTTTTTTCTTTTTTTTTTTTTTTTTTTTTTTTTTTGAGAGAAGCATACCCTCTGCATTAAACCTTATTCTATATAAAGCTGGGCTGGAGCCAGCCTACTACTAGTTAGAAATGATTTCTTCAGATTATTTGTTTTCATAGAATCATAGAATCAACCAGGTTGGAAGAGACCTCCAAGTTCATCCAATCCAACCTAGCACCCAGCCCTAGCCAATCAACCAGACCATGGCACTAAGTGCCCCACCCAGGTTTTGCTTCAACGCCTCCAGGGACAGCAACTCCACCACCTCCCTGGGCAGCCCATTCCAATGGGCTCAGTTTAGGAGCAATGTAATACCTGACTCGTTTGTAGACAGGCATCCAAACATCAGGCCTCATAGCCATACTACAAGTAAATATATAATAAGCAAATAACTAAATAAAAAAGTAAAAATATAATAAACAAAAAATGAGGACGCAGCAAGATGAAGAGTCTGAACAAAGTTTGTAATGCCCAACTGAAGTAATTAGTTACATAAAGACAGAAACCTCAAAGCAGCACAGGAATATATCTGTATGTTTGCAATTTCATTCTGTCACATAAAGATTTTTAAATGTCATTGTGACCCTCTCTAAGTCTTTTATTTTGGGGCAGTTAAGCAGTAAAATACTGAAATGTTCTTTTAGGAAATATAGGTACAGGTTTCCTGGCTCATTTTCTGCTGTAGATCTAGAAACCTTCCCCTTTCCTTATCTTTCCCCCCCTTTTGTTCCCCTTTTAGATCTGTCTGCTGGTTTGAGGCTAATTGGAATATTCTAATGAGAGAAATTAGATTGTTGGTTGCAAAAAGAAAATAAAAATGTTGAAGTCCATATAATTAATTGGTTTGCTAAAGGGCATAAAAAGTCCAAATGTAAACAACTTATCCCTCTTTGCTCTGGGCCACTTCTTCACTTCTCCTTTGCTCTGCTGTAATATCTTCTACTAACAGATAGCAAAGTAAGATTTGGTGGTTGTTTCTGTTTTCTGTCTGGGAAAGATAGAGAGATAGAGAGAAGGAGGCTTTGAGCCCCTTCTGGGCAGTTTCTTTGTCCAGGAGAGAATTTGGATTTTTGTATTATTTCTCAATTGTATCTCATTTTAAACACTTGTAAATATATTGTGTATATATGCTTGTAAATTTATCTTTGCTGTAAATAGGGCTTCATCTTACTTCCAAGTGTCTGAGCTGGTCTGGCAAATTTCAGTAGCGGGGGGAGGAAGTTCCTTAACCCACCACAGTGTGTAAGAAGCACATTGGCACATCAGTCCAATGCAGCCTGTGTAAATCAGTGTCACTCCATCCAAACAAGCAGAGGCACAGTGATTTACACCATCCAAAGCACCAGCTGAAGACAGCCATAAATTTTCAGGGTTTTGACTTCAGATTTCCTCCTTTTTCAAGGATGTGCCTGATGAGATCTCTCATGCAGACCACGGAGAAGTGCACTGTGCAGTTCCTTTTGAGAAGCTGTGCAGCTTTGTGCTACATGTAACTCCTAAAGGTGTTTTTAACTCTCCTTGATTGTTCTGCTCTTAAGTCAGCAGTTAAGCACAGCTCTGAAGAGATGCAGTTTTCTTACTCTGACTGCAGTTTGCTGTGCCTTTTTTTTTGTCTTTTAAATATTGACATCCTTAATACACGACACGTTAATCAAATAAATACTGCTTTGAGCAGTGCATAGCTGAACTTAATTTTTAAAGAATGATATTCTTCTCTCTTAAGCATCACTGAAAGCTTTCACATAGCAAAAGGAACAGTTATCTGTTGAACTGTATCAGCGGCCTGTGATATAGCTATCTTTAAAGCACTCCTATGGGTAATAGTACTAATTAAATCCTGCAATGCTTATTCAGTCTTCTGTCCATAAAAACTCCCACTGATGGGATCTGAGAGCCCTCTGAAAAGCAAGGCTAACTTTACATACGTGTAGAGATATGGATTCAAATGCCTAACACTGCACAGCCCGTTGGAAAATGTTTGCCTCTATGCTTAAGCACCACAGAATAAGAGACTTCAGAGCTGGACTGACAATTCAATCACCTGTACTAGTGGGAGGTGTCCCTGTCTATGGCTGAGGCTTGGAACTAGTTGATCCTTGAGGTCCCTTCCAACATTACTATTCTATGATTCTATGATTAAATAGGGTCTTTCTCAGCCTCCTACCAGTACAAAGATGCACAGTAAACTGCAGTATGTGCTACTGGGTAGAATTTCTTCCTTACAAGATTAAAAAAAAAAAAAAAAAAAAAAAAAAGGCAGCATTGAAATGATAGAAAAAGGAAATTAATAGTGACTGATTCCACAGCATAGAAGGAATCTGTGGGACAAGTTCAAGGTAATGCACAGTTACCAGAATAAACTATTTCAACTATTCAGGCACAGCACTCTCTTTCAAAACATAGAATCATAGAATGGTAAGGTTGGAAGGGACCTCAACGATCATCCTGTTCCAATCCCCGACACCTCCCACTAGTACAGGTCATTCAAGGCCTCATCCAACCTGGCCTTGAACACCTCCAGGCAGGGAGCAGGCACAACCTCCCTGACCAACCTGTGCCAGTGTCTCACCACCCTCACTGCAAACAACTTCCTCCTAACATCCAGTTTCAATCTCCCCTCTACCAGTTCAAACCCGTTGCCCCTTGTCTCGGCATTACAAGACCTTGTCAGTAGTCCCTCCCCAACCTTCCTGTAGCCCCCTTCAGATACTGGAAGGTCTCCTGGAAGCCTCTCTAGGCTGCAGAGCCCCAACTCTCTCAGCCTGTCCTCATAGCAGAGCTACTGCAGCCCTCTGAGCATCTTTGTGGCCTTCTCTGGACCCACTCCAACAGTTCCATGTCCAGTAGCTCCAGAACTGCACACAGGACTCCAGATAACATCTGTAACCACTCTAGAGAAAAAGGTCTGCACAAAGCCATGGACAGCAGAAAAAGTGATTTGTCGAGACATTGTTTTGATTACAAAAGCACAGGAAAATTAACTACAGTGTGAGCTGCCCCTGTTGTGTGTATGCATGTAATCCTTAACTATTTGTCATGCTGTGTGAATGGCACATGACATGGTGGTGGGGTTTTTAATTACCTGTGGTTTGTTATCTAATGCCCTGTCCTGTCAAGAGTTTTGTGATTTAAGTGGAGGTTGGTTTACCTTACTGCTTTAGATCTTGTTAAGAAGGATTTTGAGATCTGCCCAGATCTTAGCAGGTTTTGGATATGAATACATTGCTGTTCACATCAGCTCCTTGTGAAAGCAACCTTCTTCAAAATGTCTTGCCATCTCCACTTGACTTTGCCAGACCATAGGAGCTGTGGTTTTGAAAGTCTGATGGAAAATGAGAGGGACTGCGACTGCAAAGACACAGATTTTCAAGGCGACATGTTTAGATTTTGATGATTTGGATTCTAAGCCCTGAACGCTGAGCATCTAAATCCCTTTGGCCCTACAAAGCTGGGAGGACTGAAATGGGAGTGGTTTCTGTATGGCGCTTGGAAGAGTATCCGGTAGTTTATTTTTGCCTGTTCATCCAGCTGCTCATCCAGTTACCATCCTAATACATCTAAGTAGGCAACCTTCTGTTTCCCAAAGGAGTCTAGGTGGTCTGCGGCTGTGTGGATTGGTCTCTGATAGACAAAACACAGAGGAGGTCAATGCAAGTGCATTGACATTTGCTCCAGGAGGGGAATTTGCCACTGCCGTCCACTTTCTCAACTGCTTTGCAAGCCCATCTCTGTCCCTTCTGCAGTCTGTGATTCCTGCCTATTACCCCAACTCCCACCCTCTCCACCACTTGCAGAAGTAATCCTCTCCCCTCCGCAGGTGTGGGACCACTTTCCTGTCCTGGGACGTGGAAACGCTGCACCTCAGTGTGGGGTTTGGGCTGATGTGGCTCAGGCATTGCCCTGGAAAGCTATTTAACATGCAGTGTGCCTGCTGTGCTTGGCAGCCCAGTGCTTCATGGCTCATCATCATGTGCTGGAGCACAGACAGCACAGTTTAAAGTAGAGCTGACCCCCAGATGTCCCTTTTTGGAAAAATGCAAGGGTCAGATTAAAGTAAATCTCACAGCTGAGGTGGCTGGGCTGGATGATCACCTGCTAGCTTCAGGTGGCCCCTAACACAGCAAAGGCCAGCTGGGAGACTGCCCAAAGAGAAGGGCAAGACCAGCTTTGGACCTTGCTGGCAGACACACGTTGGATAAACCATGCTTACTCCTTGGCCCGCCATAGCTTCATCTCTGGGGACAGGGACATTTATCTGATGTCAGCTACATCAGCTTGACATTAATATCTCCAGCAATTAGTGCTTTTACAAATCAGCCATGAACTGCAGTTTTAAATTATTTTAACAACCAGAGCACACTGCCACTAGGAAACGAAAGCAAGGTTGTTTGGTTTATTTTTTCCTGACAGCAATATTTTAATGAATAGGAAAGAAAACCAGACCGTACCTGCTGTACCTACTGTTGGGTAACTTGGATTGTGGCTTAATTTCTTTAAAAAGAATGTTGTTGCCTTTCTCTCCCTCTTATGGGCTTCTGTGAAGTGAGATAAATAACCTCTCTGAACTACTACATACAAAACCATAGCACATCCTACAGCAATCTCTGCTGTGCTATGGTCAGGCTCCAACATGCCAAAGACCAACTCAGTATCTGACTTTCTTGTAAGCTTGACAATCAACAGACACATTCACAAACAACACAAGCAATGCTTCCTCTTCCTCACTGATAAGGCACAAGGAAGCTCAGTGGTGCTGTTTTTTCCTGCAAGGGGGTCCAAGGTGCTATTTTAGCACCACATTTTGATCTCATGAGCATCTGTAAGACCTGTGTCTGGGCACGGCAGGAAACTGGAGCGAGCAAGCAAGAGGACATGAAGAACTCCTCTTACCAATGAAATTCTGAAGGAATTTTAGGAAAACAATCAAATCAGTCTCAGTATTTCTGGGAAGATGCCAGGGTATGTAACTGATTGAAGATCCACTTGGATCTTCATGATGGGTGAGCACTGAGATGCCGTATCCTTGATTCTTTACCCATGCATCTGTTATGATGTTATTTTATTCCCTGGCACAGAAAGATATGTCCCAATACCCTCTTTCAGGCTTTTGGGATATCTCAATGGTAGGTGTAGGAGGAAGGATCAGGTAGTCTGTTCCAATATTCTTCAGGAGCTCTGGTCTCTTGACCAGAAAAAAAGGAATAGGGAGAGTTAAAGGAGGAAAAGAATAGCAACAGAGAGCTCCTCAATGTGCAGCTTTGCTCCCAGCTGCCCATGGCCAGGGCTGATGGAGGTCTACAGGAATCCTGCTGCTAGACCAGGGTGCTTTATCTGAGCTCTTGCCCACTTACAATCACCAAAGAAACCACAATCTTTTAAATGAGACATGACTTAGCTTTCTGGTTACGTTCCAAATGACTAATCACATTTTACACAGGTTGCAAACTCTTCAGGGAGAGTTTCTGATCTGTACTCAGCATACATGCTATTAATAATAGGAACTTTTGCAGAGACAGGTGATAGCTCATTAACATTCTTCCCAGGACCTTCTGTGTTTAGATGTGGTGTTGGTAATGCTGTCTTCTGGTACAAGTGCTCAGAAATAAAACTCTAACATAATCGGCAAATTAGCTGCAGAATAATAAGCTTCATTAGAGCTAGCCAGCTACTCCAGCCTTCTGCTTTTATCAATGAATTAAAAGCTCTTCAGCTGCAGTTATTACTGTAACATGACACTGCAGCAATGCTGAGCAGTTGAGAAGACAATTTTGCTGTGATAAGCATGGTCCCCCACAGACTCTCTGGTTCTGAAGCATGCATCTCTTGCCATGGGATTGTTCTCCATAATCAAAGATTTCAGGTTTTTAAAAAATAAAACTGCATTACTGTGGTGGTTTGGGAGTTCCCTGCCCCCCCAGAATTTTTAAAATCCCCCAGACTAGACTCAGCCAGCTGGAAGTTAAAGACTGAAGCTCTATTTACAGCTTAGCACAATGTACAAGCAGAGATATACACAATAGACAGGAATAGTTACAGACATAGACAAGTTAAAGGGAATACAGAAACACAATCCCCCTCCCAGAAATCTGAGTCCCCAGGAGGGGCTCCCAACCACCCTTCCACCTTCTCCCCACCCCTATACCTTACCCCAGGGTTTGGCTTATGCACAAGGTGAGGTTGGAGGATCTGCCAGGGGGGTTAGAAGGAAAGTGGTTAATGAGGTTACTCGGCAGAGAGGAGAAAACAAGAAGCTACACAGCCCCAGAGTGTCTGCAATCCTGAGTGTCTTATCTTTGTTTTATATTCTTATTCTTATACATCTAAGCAAGCCTGTGAGTGAAGTAGACATCACCATCGTTTACTTTTCACAGCCTATGATATAATTTTCTCCATTAAAATATTCCAATTAGCCTCAAACCAGCACAATTACATCCAATGTGCCTGTAAAGGTGGCTTCCAAAATAGTTCTCCAGTGTAGGACAGCATCAGGATGTCAGTCTGAGTCTGCAGGCAGGCAGGAAATTATCCAGCCTAATTCAGTCACTGCAGTCCTCCAAATGTTTTGTGCAGGAAGCAATGAGAAAGCTCTCAGGTCCCTGTATGCAGAATAACTCCAGTAGTTAATGTTTACAAAACCTCCCAAACTTCTGCATTTCCCAGAGGCTCTTGGTGGGGTTTTCACTATTGTCTGTGTCCTTTTCTAGCTGAGGATTCTAACACTCAGCTCCTCTCCTTTCTGAGATGTGGAGATCTTGCTGCTGACACTTCCTCTGAACTATTTCCTGTGACCTTTGCTGGAATATTCTCTGCCTTTTAGGCTGGATTTACATAAATGAATATATGATGGATGAAAAAAAAATAGATTGAAAAATGGTTGGGAAAAATATTTTAAAAGAAGTTGTCATCTCAAAAACCCAACTGGAAATCACTATCAATTTCAGCAGAAGTTACCCTGGGCTTACACCTCCCAGGTACCTAACTGCAACTTTGTTCATTTGAAAGGGACCTTTTCACTCCCTGGCTTTGGCAATGGCCAAAACCTGTCTTTTCCAGGTCCAAAGTCCTTTGAATGATGGTCACCAGGCACAAGCCTTGTGGGAATGCTGGCAGAATGGATAATTTGAGTGCTCGATGCCCAGCCCTGGAAAAAATCTATCTTAGAGGGAAGTAGTCTGAAGAAATTTCTACTGTATTTTCTGTAGGATCTTCCTAGAGAAAAATACTTCTACATTTCTCCTGCTCTGGACAGTGGTAGCAGTGATATGGCATTGTCTGAGTATTCAGAGGCTGGGAAGTGCTGCATGAAATGGGAAGAGAAGGTAAACCCAGAATAATATGAGAGAGAGCTGATATGTCCAGGTTGGACTGTAGTCAGTCTCTCCCCACTGAGATTTACTTAGGTTTAATAAACTAAGTAATAGATAAGTAGCCCAAAATAGTAATGCTAAGTATCATAGAATCATAG
>VWYK01124182.1:1449-16092 GCA_013399775.1 Semnornis frantzii
TTTTTTTTTAATTGGTTTAGAGCTCTGTCATGAGTTCCCTTCTTAGGCAGGTTTCTCTGATAGGTGGTCTTATTTGGACATTTTGCAAATAAATAGATTCCTTCTCATAGAAGCTGTTGCACATAGAAGGTCTCCAAATGTGAGGGACTAAACTCAGAAGTTTTATTATATCTATCCAGAACAGAATCTCCGTAATTTATTTAATACTGCAGTGGAAGAGGGAGAGCAAACTTTGTCTGTAATTTAATAGCACTTGTAGTCCTTAAATTATCTTCTCTAATTACCATTTATCTGGCACAGTTGTTACAATTTATGGCATCCTGATGGTTTCCATTCTGACAAAAAGGATTGCACAGTTGCAATGATGTTTTGTCATCTTAATCAGCTGTTCCTTTAATAATCTTTAATGAAAAAAATAAGGTTTGTTTATTAAATAGAACAAGAAGCCTGAAGGATAAAGATAAGGAAATTTAACTATTCCTAAAGGTGTCTTTGGCAATGTTTTTTTTTCTTCTTATGTACAGGGAGGTGGTGGTGTCACCAGGCCTGTTCAAGCAAAGCCTGGATGGGGCACTTAGTGCCATGGTCTGGTTGCTTGGCTAGGGTTGGATGCTAGGTTGGACTGGATGAGCTTGGAGGTCTCTTCTAACCTGGTTCATTCCATGATTCTCTGATTCTATGATTCTCTGATTCTATGATTTTATGATTCTATGATTCTCAGGCTAAGGCAGTCTTGATTTTGGGTCCAACAATGTCTAACAGACAACTTGAAGTCAAGAACCTGAGCTGGCATAGAGGTGATCACTATGCCGAGTTCCCTTTGACACACACTGTTTCTGACTTCACTTGTCAATACGAACTCAAAGTGGGTGTAGGTCTCACTCACTGTTGGAGAACCCAGAACTCAGTATCAGCATAATGCATTGAGATCCTTTCCATTATAGCAATGAAGTTGTGCAAGATGATGTTTCTTCTCCCTTAAATTTTACCTTCTGTAGATAAGACACAGATATATCTATAGTCCAGGAGGATATTTTTTTTCTTTGTTTTAATGACTTAAAGGGTATTTCTCTATTTGACATGTACAGATCAGCTCTGGTGCTCTCAGGCATCACTGTCTGGTTCTTAATCCACTTAATCCGCAGATACATGTCTTC
This sequence comes from Semnornis frantzii, assembly GCA_013399775.1. Taxonomy (NCBI): domain Eukaryota; kingdom Metazoa; phylum Chordata; class Aves; order Piciformes; family Ramphastidae; genus Semnornis; species Semnornis frantzii. The sequence continues at coordinate 2,607 of VWYK01124182.1, forward strand.
CAAATTCTGAATTAACATAATGTTTTTTACACCAACTGGGTTGATGAGACTCATTAAAGCTGTAAATAGGTGGATCCCACTAATCTATATTACTGTTTGTAGAATGTTAACTGGAAAAGTACCATCTTCAGTTGCAAAATATCTTCTCACTGAGACTGAGTTTCAAAAATCAACCTTTTCCCCAAAGCAGCACTAGCCATGGCAATTTTATGCTTTACAAAACACAGCAGCAAAATACTAATTGTATTGCTCTTGGCTGTCTGCTCCCTCCCTCATTCATACATCATTTAGTTTCCTTTTAAGAGGTAAAAACATCAGCTAATATTTAGAAGGAAACAGCTGGTTTGAACGGATGGTTTCCTATAATATTGGGGCTTTTTTTCTGTTCTCTTGAGTGCCATCACGGCACATCAATAATTTATATAGTATTTAATTACACAATAAAGCACAAGTAGGCATGTTTTCTATACCTACTCCATGCACATCAACAAGGCCTTGTTCCCTTTAAGGCCGTGAAGTGTGTGGAGTAATAGGCCTGCAAAACTTTCACTATAATAACTTATTGCTTTCCTTTATATTATTTTAATTTATTTTGGGGGCCTTTTTTTTTTTTTTTTTTTTTGGTGTGCGGTTGTTCTTGGTTTGCATTTGGTTTGGGGTTGGGGTTTTTTGGTTTGCTTGGTTTGGTTGGTTGGTTGGTTTTGAAAAGGGAATTTTCCAGCAAGACCAAGAGAATTTGTTCTTCATAGAATCATAGAATGATAAGAGACCTTAAAGATCATCTAGTTCCAACCCCCTGTCATAGGCAGGGACACCTCCCACTACTACAGGTCACTCAAGGCCTCCTCCAACCTGGCCTTCAACACCTCCAGGCAGGGAGCAGCCACAACCTCCCTGGCCAACCTGTGCCAGTGNATACTGGAAGGCTACTCTAAGGTCTCCTGGAAGCCTTCTCCAGGCTGAAGAGCCTCAACTCTCTCAGCCTGTCCTTATAGCAGAGCTGCTCCAGCCCTCTGAAGAAGGTGAGAAAGAAAGAAAGTGCACCAGGACTTTGCAGTGCTTGGAATGGAGAGATCATGAATCCAAGAGATATTTTGGCTTTATAAATGATGGAGTTTTATAAGAATAGGGTGAGTCAGGAATTCTTAAGAAGCACATTACCCTGAGCACCAAGCTACAAGCCCAGTCTTATCTACCAAAAAAAATCAGTGTACAAGAGTTACCTGGTTTCCAGGTGCATAGCCACATAACATCAAAATACTTTGCTGTATATTTGCCAAGCTGAGATTTACATTAAAAACAAACAAACAAACAAAAATCAAATTTCTCTGGAAACCACAAATTATTTCCTAAACCCTTGCAGAACACTGCGATGGGCTGGTTGGTAAATTGAATCTCTATTCTCCTGCTTGCATCGAGATGTGTGCCAATTTTCTTGTTTTCTCTCCACTATTATTTAATTAGGAAAAAATAAAAAATTTTGAGAGGAAAAAACAAACAAACAAACAAACAAAACCCCTAAACAACCAACCCCAAAACAAAACAGTTCTGCAAATGGATCTCCACTGATTTTTGGATTAAAGATTAAGATTGTAGAACCTCTTCCAAGAAGCTTCCCTTATTATCCATATACACAGGGCACGTCTCGAGTAGACTGCATTTACAGCACTTGTTGACACGTTAAGACTCTTAATTGTAGAAAGTAAATTAGAAACTACATTTTATTTTCTGCTGAAATACACAAAAGGAAATGTTTCCAAATTACCTTTGGAAGATGCAGGTCCCTGTAAACACAAAGCCCTCTTTGGGACCAGTGTGTTCTAGGATGATTACTTGGCTTGTCCGTCTTGTTCCTGTATTTGGCCAAACAATTAGTTTGGCACCATGCCTTCCTTCAGCTTTTCTTTGGGAAACTTACTGTTGTCTTACTGAATGTGCAACAAAGATATGCAAGTGTTTAAGCTGCTACAAGAAGGTAAGAGGGTTAATGGTTTTGTAAGTTGGATTTTAAAGCAGTGTCTCCTTGGCCTTGATGTACAATGACATCCACTAATTGACTAAGTTGGTGAGCAAGATTTTAACATAAAAAAGCTGTGGAAATGTAACTAAAAACATTGACATTGATTCCAATGCAGAAGGTAGTTTCATAAAATCATAGAATCAGAAAATCAGTCAGGTTTGGAAGGGACCATAAGTATCATCCAGTTCCAACCCCCCTGCCATGGGCAGGGACACCCTACCCTAAATCAGGCTGCCCACAGCCTCATCCAGCCTGGCCTTAAACACCTCCAGGGGTGGGGCCTCAACCACCTCCCTGGGCAACCCNTGTACTCCAGGTGGGGTCTCAGCAGAGTGGAGCAGAGGGGGAGAATCACCTTCCTCAAAATGCTGGTCACACTTCTCCTGATGCAGCCCAGGCTCTGGTTGGCTTTCTGGGCTGCAAGGGCACACTGCTGGCTCATGTTGAGCTTCTTGTCCACCAGCACCCCCAAGTCCCTCTCCTCAGGGCTGCTTTCCAGCCACTCACTGCCCACCCTGGATTTGTGCTTGGGATTGCCTCAATCCAGCTGCGGGACCTTGCACTTGGCCTTGTTGAACCTCCAGAGATTGGCTTTTGTCCACTTCTCCAGCCTGTCAAGGTCTCTCTGGGTGGATCCCTTCCCTCCAGCCTGTCTGCTGCACCACACAGCTTGATATGGTCAGCCAGCTTGCTGAGGCTGCACTCAATGCCTCTGTCCATGGCACTGACAAAGATGCTGAACAAGACTGGTCCCAGGACTGATCTCTGAGGGACTCTGCTTGTCCCTGGCCTCCACTTGGACATGGACCCATTGGCAGCCACTCTTCAGGTGTGGCCATCAAGCCAGTTCTTTATCCTTCTAGTTTAGAGAGGAAAAGGGTATATTAGGTTAACCATCCTCATTTTACAAGACATTGTAGGACACATACATGTTTAGCAACGGTATTAATAAAACTGAAGTAAATGTAAATACCTGTCTAGAAAGAATGCAATAAAAAATGGAGTTAATTTGCTTACCCATATTTCACTTTTATCACAACACTTGCAGGTGTTCAGTAACTGCAATGGGATGAGGGGATTGATGCCCAGTTTTCAACAATGTCCTCCTCCCTGCAGATAGAGACTTGACACTTGGTTTTTGTTAGATGTGATGGTTTGGGAGTTCCCTGCCCCCCAACGCTTTGTAAAATCAACCAGACTAGAACTCAGCTGGCTGGAAGTTAAGGACTGAAGCTCTATTTACAGTTTAGCACAATGTACAAGCAGATATATACACAATAGACAGGAATAATTACAGAAATATGCAAGTTAAAGGGTGTACAGAAGCACAACACTCCTCCCAGAAATCAGAGTCCCCAGGAGGGGCTTCCAACCACCCTTCCACCCCCTCTCCACCCCTCTACCTTACCCCAGGATTTGTCTTGTGCACAGCATGAATTTGGAGGATGGGCCAGGGGAGTTAGAAGGAAAGTGGTTAGTTGGAGGAGAGAGGAGAAGGCAAGAAGCTAGACAGCCAGAGAGTCTGTGCCTGAGTGTCTGTGTGTTATCTATGTTTTGTGTTCTAGTCTTATCCACCTCAGCAAGCCTATGAGTGAAGGAGACATCACCAGTGTTTTCTTTTCACAGCCTATAACATAATTTTCTCTTGAAAATGACTTTTAAAGGCCTCTTCTAACCTGAAATGGCCTGTGGTTTATATGTGAGCCACTCCTGTTGCATTTGTCACCATGCTAACCACACAGGAGCATTCTGCAGCACGCATCCTTTGCCACACCTGCAGAGAGGTAGCATTTGAATCCGCGCCTTGCGAAAGGCAACAGAGCTCTAGAAAGAAACGGTTGATGAATTAGCCATCCACACTGCCCCTTCCCTAATGATACCTTCAGTTTACATATGTGCTATAGTCTGTCATACATCTACTCACCATGGCTCAATAGAGTATAAAATCATGATTATAAAACACTTTCAGTGTCCTGTAGGTCAGCAAGACAATGAGGGTTGTTTAAAGCTCAGTAATTATATTAGGAGGATTTCCATTCCTGTTGTTTGGCTTTGGGTCAGGCACTCATATATATCAGTATAATTCCTGTGATCTTTGTCCATGGGTTAAATCATCATCATCAGTTCATGTCTACTACACATGAGACATAGAAGAGTCCTCTGAATGGAAACGACCTCTAAACTTTGTGTTTATGATTGAAGAAATGTCTTAAAAACAGCTATTGTCTAATAATAAGAAAATTAGTTAAGCAAGACAATCAAATGCCAATCTACCTCTGACTTGAGAAGTTGAGGATAGAGAGTCACCTGAAACTTTAGGTGCCTGTAGCGTTATCACCTTGGGATCCCCTTACTGCTGGTGAAGAGACTTTTAAAACAGTAAAAACTAATCAAAATTTTAAAACTCCCTTTACTCATCAAAGTTAAAAAGGAGGGCTCAGGGTGGCAGCTTAAGTGCAAGCATCTGCACTGCCCATGAGAGAAATTAAGTGAGTTATATTGCACCTTTCTGTGTGCTTGATTTTTTTTTTTTCTATTTGCCTTGAAATTCCCTTTAAAATACTGGAAAGGCAATATTTTTTCCTGTACAATTTGCATTATACTATAATTCGGGTTTCATTGCAAATCAATTTAATAAGGCATCATTAAATTCTCATATATATCACCTTGTATAATTATGTGTATATTAGGTAAGACAGTAAAAAATTACTAGAGACTCTTGAGTGTCTCTTGAGAAGTTCTAGAGGGACAGATGTATATGAGTGCTACTGGAATAAATGGATGCAGAGAAAGAGGAAGCAGCAAAGTGGAGGAAGCAGCAATGTGGAGAAAACACAGGGGGAAAGCAGCCTGCTGGTGGAAGAATGCAGTAATTAGCATTGTGTGTGCTCCGGCACCAAACTGCACACCAGCATGTACCACCTCACTGAAATCAGCAGGTTTCAGCCTCTTGAGAAGCCAGTGTGAGTTGAATGGGCAGCTACAGCCTTGGCGCTTCCAAGGGTAAAATCTGGTCTGTCAAATGTACCACAAAAAGGAAGTCCGTGAGGCTCCAAGATTGCACCTAACCACTCCTTGAAAATCCTGAATCACAGTGCACAACTCTTCCTCATTTCCACTTCTTTTTGTCCTTCGTGAATGAGCTTGGTCCCTTGCTAAAGAGGAGCTTGAATCTGGGCTAGAAGTGAATTGTAATGAGGTCAATATAAAATTATTTAATATTTTAGTAAATATATATAAAGAAAATTTCCCCAAACTTATTTACAATTAACAGATACAGATTCTATTATGTGGTTGGTAAAAGTCTCTTTGCAGAATGTATACATTTAATTAGACTAATTTAAATTATTTTAGGAAAGGTTTTAGAAAATTTAAACAGCTAGAGAGTCCTGCAGCACAAACTGCTGCTTGAAGTTTACACAGAAAACTTTCACAAATTTCAGAAAAGAGAGCTAGGTTACTCACAGACACTCAGTAATTATAATCCAAAAAAATCTGTAGAAGCTTAAATGAGGAAAAATATAATCCCTGCCACGTGGTGGTGATGCCGTGGAGTTTTGCTACTTGCCTAGTTCCAATGAAGCAGGTTGTCTGAGGAGATCCACGGATGCGAGGCAAATCCTCCATGGCTCTCAGGAGGTCATCAGAATGGTCAGCCCCTGGGCGAAGCAGGATCCAGGTTCAAGGGGTTGGAGCAGTCCAATTGACTGCAGTGCACAGCAAAGGAGTCTGCCCTTGGGCTGCAGCGGCAGTTGCAAGGGCCCGGGGTCACCACTCATCCCTGGCCATTGCTAGGTTGACACCTAGACTGGGTCAGAGTCAAACGGACTCAGGCTGGGCTGAGCTCAGGAGGGCAGCTGTGCCCCAGTGCCAGGCAAGGCATTTCAGTCCCTTGGCTCAGTGCGGCAGACAGGGTCAGGTCTGCTGTGCATGGAGCAGGCAAGTCCCCAGACAGGCACGATGCAAAGCAAGGCACACAGGCAGTGGACAAAAAGGCAGCAGCAGTAGCAAACAAACAAGCTGGGTAGGGTTTAAGCATTTTGACAAGTGCCTTTGACCAACAGACAAAAACATGCCCAGAACCAATCCTAAGCTATTTCACCAAAAAAGGAAGATGCCATGCTCAACATCGTGACCTGTGTGTACCAGAAGCAAAGTAGGGTGCAGAATAACACCAAATATGGTGTCTCTATGGTAGACTGAGAGGCACCAAGGCTTTTGTCTGCTTTCCCGCTTCTTCCACCTGAGAAGAAGAGGAGAAGGTGAGGTGCAAGGTGGGTTTTCAGGTAGGTGTTTAGGACATGTCTTGGATATGTATTTTAGGTATAATTTGGGCCTTCCACCACATCCCTCACATAAGGGCAGCCCGAGAACACCGAAGATAGTGCAGGCTTTCTGGGACACTGCTTCAGAGAATGCCAGTGGAAGGACACAGGTGTAGCTATTTTTTTGTACAAGATTTTATAAAGACAGCACCGCCAGCTCTTCTCTGGCAGTTTTCTCTCCTGCTCTCACATATTTCCCAGCAAACAAAATCATCTCTGAGAATGCACAAGTCAGATCTGAGATATTTCAAGAGAGTGAAGCTCCCACTGTGATTGATGAACTATCAAATCAGCAATGGATAATTGCTACCTTGTTTTTCCTTGTCTTTTTTTTTTTTTTCTTTTTCTAATTCCCTTTTCGATGTTTCATTGTTTTCAATTTTAGGCACAGCTAAACTAATTTTTATTGTGGGTTAATTTATCTGAAAAAGAAGAATAATTTATCAGGAGAAGATTTATTAGACTCTAACATGAGATGATTTTAGCAGCAAAAATACCAGTAAAAATACTCTGATAATCACTTTGCCATGAGTATAAGAGCCATTTGATTCAAACATGTGAATTGCCTAGGAGATGTGATTGCAACTTGAAGGCATTAATAAACCCAGAGAAATAAAATATAAGATATGAGAGGCCAGTAAAATAATGATATTCAAACACTTCTCACTACTGACTGAAATGACAACGGAGGCTGGTGCTGGCCAGCAGAGGATGCCTTTATCAGGAAGAAAATTCTGCACAAGAAGAGTTAAATTTTTAGGGGTAGTGATTCGAAACTAGCACGCTAATTTCACTGAATGACACCGACCCATAGAATCAAACAATGATAAGGTTGGAAGGGACCTCAAAGATCATTTAGTCCCACCCCCCTGCCATAGGCAGGGACCCCTCCCACTAGTACAGGTCACTCAAGGCCTCCTCCAACCTGGCCTTCAACCCCTCCGGGGAGAGAGCAGCCACAACCTCCCTGGGCAACCCATGCCAGTGTCTCACCACCCTCACTGCAAACAACTTCCTCCTAACATCCAGTTTCAATCTCCCCTCTGCCAGTTTAAACCCATGGCCCCCTGTCCTGTCATTGCAAGACCTTGTCAATAGTTCCCCGCCCAGCCTTCCTGTAGGACCCACATCATTTGAGAACCACACTTCAGGTTTCTCTGGTTTATCAGGTTAATCAGGTTGTGGCTGCTCTCTCCTTGGAAGTGTTGAAGGCCAGGTTGGAGGAGGCCTTGAGTGACCTGTACTAGTGGGAGGTGTCCCTGCCTATGGCAGGGGGGTGGAACCAGATGATCTTTGAGGTCCCTTCCAACCTTACCGTTGTTTGATTCTATGGGTCAGTGTCATTCAGTGAAATGAGTGTGCTAGTTTCGAATGATTGCCCCTAAAAATTTAACTCTTTAGATGATCTCTTTAGAGATCATCTCTTTAGATACTGGAAGGCTACTCTAAGGGCACCTCAATGCCTTCTCTTCTCCAGGCTGAAGAGCCACAACTCTCTCAGCCTGTCCTCAGAGCAGAGCTGCTGCAGCCCTCTGAGCATCTTTGTGGCCTCCTCTGGACCTGCTCCAACAGGTCAATGTCCTTCCTGTGCTGGGGGCTCCAGAACTGCGCGCAGGACTCCAGGTGGGGTCTGACCAGAGTAAATGGGCAGAATTCCCTCCCTTGCCCTGCTGGCCACACTGCTCTTGCTGCAGCCCAGGACTTTGAAGATAAAAAGAGTTTTGCCAAAGATTTCAGTTCTGCCCAGAGAATTTAGAGGTATCAATTTATTTAGGAGTCAGAAAATCTGAACCAATCTCCTCAATTTCCTGTTGATTTCTGGATTGATATTTGCATATCAGTTGAAATTGTATATCAATTGAAATTTTATTTTAAAGGCAGCCAGTTCTCAGTTGTTTTAAACAGCTCTGCTGCTTCCTTCAGGTCCCAAAGAGAGAATTTATGGTCTTCAGAAAATTCAGCCATTTATCTCTGCCCTCTAGTGCTCCCTCTTTCATAACTCTTCTGATTCCTACATTTTAAGTGACCCATGTCTTCAAATTGCAGGACTATTTTGTTCCTTGCCTCTATTGCAAGAACCATATTAAACTTTTTTTTTTTTTCCAGTGCCTCACTGTGTCGAGGCCAAGCTTCATCTTATTAGTCTTAAGAACAACTATAGAATAATGATATAGATTGGACTGAATTTTACTGACACCAATGAATAGCAACTTTCATCTACTCAGATTAAGTGTAGAATTCAGTAAGTTTAACTTGAAAATGAAGAAGCAATACCCAGAACAGAGTCCTATGCAAAATCAGCAGTGAGAACAAAAATATAGGTCAAAGAACCTCCCTGGAAGCTAATCAGTCATGCATATATCTGTATCTGTGTAAGTGCATTGGGCTTATGTGGCAAGGTTTTGCTAGCAAGGGAGGCTGCAGTGAGAAGGGAAACTTCTATGAGAAGATGCCAGAAGCGTCCTCCATGTCTGACAGACCCAGTGCTAGCCAGCTTAAGACAAAGCCACTTCTGGCCAAGCTTAGCAACAGTGCTAATTTATTGAAGAAAGGTTAACAAATGCTGTAAAACAGCAGCTAGGAGCAAGGAGTGAGAATATGTGAACGAAAAAACTCTGCAGACATCAAGCTCAGTGAAGAACAAAGAGCAGGAGGTGCTCCAGGCATTGGAGTAGAGATTTCCCTGCAGCATATGTTGAAGACCTGTGGAGGAACCCACACCAGAGGTAACCAAAGGAGACTGTGAACCCATGGAGAGCCCACACTAGAGGAGGCTCCTTGCAGGACCTGTGGGAAAATGACCCCACACTGCAGCAGATTTGCCAGCAGGACTTGTGAACCCACACTGGAAGAGACCTCCACAATCATCCAGCCCAACCTATCGCTCAGCCCTAGCCAAGCAACCAGACCATGGCACTAAGTGCCCCATCCAGCCTTGTCTTGAACACCTCCACGCATGGCAACTCCACCACCTCCCTGGGTAGCCCATTCCAATGCCAATCACCCTCTCTGCCAAGAACTTCCTCCTAGCATCCAGCCTAGACCTCCCCTGGCACAACTTGAGACTGTGTCCCCTTGTTCTGTTGCTGGGTGCCTGGGAGAACAGACCAACTCCACCTGCCTACAACCTCCTTTCAGGTAGTTGTAGACAGCAACGAGATCTGCCCTGAGCCTCCTCTTTTCCAGGTTGCACACCCCCAGCTCCCTCAGCCTCTCATCACGGGGCTGTGCTCCAGGCCCCTCACCAGCCTTGGTGCTCTTCTCTGGACACCTTCCAGCATCTCAACATCTCTCTTGAATTGAGAGGCCAAAAAGAAGCTCACAGAGCCCACGTTGTAGCAGAGGAAGAGCGTGAGGAAGAAGGAGCACCAGAGGTATGCAATGAACTGACTGCAAGCCCCATTCCCTTGCGTCACTGAAGAGAGAAGACAGAGAAAATCGGGAGTGAAGCTGAGCCCAAGAACAAGCAAGGGATGAGCTGAAGGTGCTTTAAGATTAGTTTTTATTTTTCGTTGTCCTGCTTACTTACTAGTTAACAATAAATTAAACAGATTTCCCCAAGTCAAATCTGTTCTGCCCATGATGGTAAATCTCTCTGTCCTTATCTTGACCCAGAGCCTTCTGTCATGTTTTCTCCCCTGTGCAGCTGAGGAGGAGGAGTGATGAAGTGGTTTGATGGGCAACTGACAGCTATCCAAGGTCAATAACAAAAAGGAAAAAAAAAAGAGGGGGGGGGAGGGGGGGAAACACTATAGAAATAGAAATTAAGAACAAAGGCAGAAGCAAAGGAGAAGGAGAAAGTGATTGGAACAAGTACAGTGATTGTAGGCCTAAGAGAGAAAGTTCTAAGGAAAAATGTTGACAAAACAGCTGGAACTTTAAGAAGAGAAAATGTTTCCTCTTGTTTGAATCTTGAATATTTTGGGAAAACAGAGAAATTATCATTCTTAGATAATAAATGAGTCTGAAGTGGTTAAACAGTTGTGTTCGGTAAAAGTTCTGCCTCTTGACATGTAGGACTCTGAATAAATAGCAAAAGGGAGAAACAATGGAATAACATTGGAATAACATAACAAATATGTCCCTGAATGCCAAGTCCCCATTCTGCAACTCTAACAAGAATGTTGTCAAAGAGTTTTTCATTTGCTTAAATAGTTTCCTGCCTATTGTTAATTTTTTTCTTGGAGTTCTAGAAAAAAAAATAATTTTTTTGAATTATTTTTCACATAGTAGAAAATCTTAATAAGGTTTCATCTCCAGGGAGCAAAGATTGAAAATGATTGTTGATGAATTTGCCCATTAGAGCAGCAAAAAAGAGAGAATAAGAGCAGAAAAAAAAAAAAAAGAAAAAGAAAAAAAAGAGAGAATAGTGTCTATCTATGTCAATTAAACCTGGACAGTATAAACACAAAGGAATGGAGGAACCTCCAAAACCTAATCAGAGCAAATGGACCCTTCGACCCAGTTGCTCCCAGGGCAGGCTCAGAAGAATGATTAATCAGATTTGGCAACTTCTGACATGCAGTATGACAAAGGAAAGTCTTAAAATTAGCAAGAGAAGACAAATTCTGATCCATCTACAAGCAACAAGGACAGACTCAAGGGTACTCAGATTGTCAAACACCCAGTTATGGAATATTAATGTTATGCCTGTAACAGATAGTTGCTAAGGGTGCAACTACATGGCTTGTCACTTGTAAATACTAGTAGGAACCCTCATCAATGTCCTACATGAAATCTCACTCCCCCCCTACCAGATTACAGCCTGTCTCGTATCCTATTTCTATCAGATCTCCCTGCATTTCCTTTATCAACAGATATCCTTAAAATCCCGGTACAGTGTCTTTATGCTCCCTAGTCTATTTGGTAGAGTGTGGTTCAATATCTCAACAGTGTCTTGACAGGTGCATCCACTATCCTGAGGCTGAGCAGCAATTAATACATTTGGTCAGGAGCATCTTCCACTCTTTGGCTCCTTTATGCATATCAGGATTTGACATACTGGACTGCATCCAGCTGACACCACTGTAATGGTTAGGGGACTGGAACAGGTAGCATCCAAGAAGATACTGATTACAGGGCTCACTCATCCTAAAAAAGAGAAAGCTAACTATGGGAGGAGGGTACTGCTGTCTTAACTACTGAACAGGACAGAGAGAAAAAAGTTCTGGATGTTTTAGGTGTTGCACAGTGACAAAACAAGGGGTAAATAACATGTTGAAGCGTGAGAAATTCCAGATAGATAACAAGGGGAAAATTCCTACGAAGGTGGTCAGCCATAGAGGCTGTGGAATCTTTTCCCTTGGAGATAACCAAAACTCAACCTGGAAAGTTGACCTGCCAGAAGACTAGCTTTGCTTTTGGGTCTGTAGGACTTCCAAAGGACCTTTCCAATGGAATGGACGTGACAGTGTGAATGGACAGGATTTCAGAGGATGGGATCCCAGCACAAGATAGACCTCAAAGTAACCCTTGAAGAACTCAACCAGCTACTGAAATACTAGAACTGCTTTGGGAATGCTGATGTTTTGTTCAACAGTTTACATCTACATAGCTGTCACAGGAGGGTCAAGATTGGGGGGACTATGAGCAAATAGCTAACTGTAATCATCCCTCCTACTCCATGTGCATCACTTTACTTTCTTCTATCAACCTCTTAGCACTTGCCAGCCACTTAGCAGCTCACGTAACCTGTCTAAAGGGGTCTTTCCATTGAGTGCAGCCTTTAAATGCTACTGCAATATAAATGTCACCATGCTCAATGCCACCCACTGCTAAGCCTCATGCTGATTTTTTCACTCTGTGGCACTTTTCTTTTTTTCTGCTCTACTCCTGGCTCTGAACCAACTCCTTCTTTAAAAGTCCTTTTAAAAGGTTCAGCTTGAGAACACTATTCATTAACTACTGACAGCAGGTTCATACCTTCAAGACTACTTCTACAGAGAGTAGAAACTCACTAAATTTTCTTGATGAAAATCCCTCATCATTTTTAAAGCAAGCCAAGAAGTATCTTGGCTCTTTTTCTCCTCTCTCCGCAGTGCTTCCGCCACATAACTGTGCAGCTAGAGGTGTGAGAAGCCATTCTGTAAACAAAATTATTTAAGGAGAGTGAAACCTGCAGCTTTGGTTTTGCACAGGTCCTGCATTAATCCTGCGGGACAGGTTGAATTTAATCCTGATTTAAGATTGTATTAATGAAGGCAACCCTTATTTGCAGTCTGAGATGTTGTCCTGAGCTCTCTGGAAGAATGGGTACCCCTGAGCGAGCAATGTGGGCTGACACACAGCCCCCATCACCAACAGTGGAACTTGCAGAGGAAGGCATACAGGAGATGGAAGAATGCAATCATCTGTGCAAACTGTTTGAGGATTAAATTGATTGCCTTTGAATTAATTGGGTCAGAGAAAAGAGATAACATGCTGACAACTGAACACTGCTTGGAGGGATGCAAATTTCACCAAAAAAAAAAAGTTGGAGTACAGTGTAGGGTAATTTATCGCAGTGAATCTATTCCACTGGACTGCAAAATTGAAAGAGCTAAAGGAGAGACTGAGCAGTTGAATGCAATCAGTTCTTGGTAGCTCAGAGAGACTGATAATATAAGAATTCATCACTCAGCTTTAGTTAAAAAAAAAAAATAAAGATTTCTTGTCACTTCACTCTAAAAAATCTTTATACACAAATGCTGCCATAGCTCTGTGTCAGAGCTGCATGTGTGAAGGATTTTGGAAGACTTTTTTGACATGCATTTTCAGGAGATGTTTGATTCATGTCCATACCCAACATACCCCAGCTTAGGTGAAATTAGCAAAATAAACATTCTGTGACCATTTCCTTTATGTTTTTCCTTCCGTTATGCCCTTACAAAACTACATAAAGTGATGCAACCTAATAACAAAGCAAAGGTATTACCTCCCTGTTGCAGTGTTATGAGCTGATCATTCTCATTCCCCTCCAACAAGAAGATCTCTCTCCAGCAAATGATTTCCCATCCCCATCTGTCACCTGCAGAGGAAATAAAGTTTAGAAGTGGCCCCAGCATCTGGCTAGACAGGTTGCAGTGCCATTTCCTCCAGGAGATGGAGTTTTTCCTGGTGAAGAGAGAGAACTTAAGTTAGTGTGAGAAAGCTGATTTGGAAT
>VWYK01124184.1:0-20324 GCA_013399775.1 Semnornis frantzii
CCTCCTCTGTTTCAAGCTAAACACCTCCAGCTCCACTGGCACATTAAGGAAGCAAAAATCCTGAAAACACTTTTTTCCCCCAGCTTCATATGCAGTGTGCAATCACACAAAACAAATGGACAGGCAGAAAGTGATCCTAGTTTTGATGTGTTGGGTTTGGGAGTGCAAAACAACCCCTACGGAACGTGTTTGCCTCGAAGGAGTTAATAGAACACTAAAACTGAGAAGCAAATCATAGAGCAGGAAGGAACTGCCAGAATTAGTCAACCGTTGTTCCCGACGGTGTGAGGCTTGCTCCTGGGTTCCAGGTCACAGCTTCCACACAAAAGCAGACTCTTACGTCTCCAGAGGCCTGACCAGTCGCTGCTTGCCCTGCGCACCACACCAGCGGCGTCTCCCGCTGAGGGCGGCACATACACCGTGACGTCTCTAAGGTTTACACCACAACATTCTTTCCTTTTTAAATAAAGGCCACGGAAAACTAATTAATCCAGCAGCACCCCGTGCCTCTACGTTCTCTCCTACTACTTGCTGATGCTAATGATCCGTAGGACTTGTGCTCAGGGTGTTTAAAACTGCAGTACCACCTCCTCCAGTACTTAACTACAGGGGTAAGTGCTGGAGGAAAGGGGCAAACAAGATAGTATAGGTAGACTGGCTAGTGGTGAGGAACAGAGCCAGCTTCTTGCCAAGGGTTCAAACAAGCATTTGTAAGACATGAGAGGAATGTAGGGAATCAAGTTGGTTTGGGTTTGTTTTTCTTTTTTGGAGGGGGGAGAACAGAGAGAGCAAGAAAGGTGTTACCAAACTGTGAGAAATGTCTACTGGCTGGGTCCAGCAGACATGAGAACAAGTTTAGCACTTTCTGAGAGGCATTTTACATGCAGAGAAGATTCAGGGCACCTGCTGCAATTACACAGAATCACAGAATTGTCAGGGTTGGAAGGCACCCCAAGGATCATCCAGTTCCAACTCCCCTGACATGGACAGGGACACCTCATGCTAGATCAGGTTGCCCAGAGACACTTCCAGCCTGGCCTTAAAAACATCCAGGGATGGGACAACCTGTTCCAGGGTCTCACCATCCTTACAGTGAAGAACTTCTTCCTAATGTCTAATTTAAATGCCCCCTCCTCTAGCTTGGATCCTAGTCCTAGCTAGGATCCCCTAGTCCTGTCGCTACCTGACACCCTAAAAAGTCCCTCCCCAGCTTTCTTTTATCCCCCTTCAGATACTGGAAGGCCACAAGAAGGTCTCCTCAGAGCCTCTCTTCTCCAAACTGAATCCCCCCAACTCTCTCAGCCTGTCCTCATAAGAGGGGTGCTCCAGTCCTCTGATCATCCTTGTGGCCCTTCTCTGGACATGCCCTCAGCACAGTCTGGAGTGTTTTTCTATACACAAACATGCTTATGAATACAAATTAGTATTATGAATGTATGTATAAAAACAATGCAGAATTATTGCTCTTGCCTTATTTCTAGAGCTGCAATGCAAAACACTGCTGAAAAAAAAACAGTCAACCAACCAAATGAAATGCATACATCAGACAGCTGAGTTGATGAAGAGGGACTAAAAGGAAAGGCCTGCTGCCTTGTTCATCTCACCTTGTACAAGTTACCAAAAACTCCTTGGGACAGTACAGCCAACTAAAAATATTTTCAGCTTTACTTCTTGGACACAAGACACAGGAAGATTTTGCAGGAAGCACCCAAGGCTGAAATCCTGGATGCTTGCTTCTTCCAGAATTTAGAAGAAACACCTCTAAACCTTTACTTTTCCACTTGCCTCTCCCTGGAACTGTATGTCTAAGTGGAAAACAGGTAAACATATTTGGTTATTCAATCTGCATCTGCAGAAGTGAAGCTGATGTCACCATTAAATGGAAGGCAAGCATTTTAATAGGTGAGAGGATACTGTTTCTTTTGTTGTTTTCTTTTTCTCCATAAATCAAGCCAGGAATTCTAAAGCTATTCTCTTTGAACGTGCCCCTTGGCTTCTCTAAAGACATGTGGTGACATGCCAGCAGGATCTTTACAAATGCAGATTTTGGAAGGGGGGGATACACTTGAGAAAAGGAATGTGCTGGGACAGACCCCACGACAATGACAGGCAACAGGGTTTGGTGTAAGATCTTTTCAGGAGACGTTTGCTGCCCTTAGAACCTGAGAGTCCAGGGCTGAGCTTAGTTTATGCAATACACACTTATTTCTGAAGACAGTCCCAGCATGGAGTGAATAACTTCACGACAGAGGTCTGAAGAACTATCAGTAAAAGGCCTTTGGCTGCACTGACCCAGCTGACACCATGCCCATTCCACCTACACCTTTTGCAGGGGATCAGCAAAAGTGAAATTCTTGGCCAAGGTCTCAGTACTTTCTAACTCCTCCACATTCAAATACTTCAGATACCAAGCATTAAGAAACACCCAAAACTGTGAAAATCATACATTGCTTGTAGGATTACTGCTGGATACAAATGTCTCCCCAACCCCTTTCCAGCTCCAGCCTTGTCACCCATGCTTATGAACTAAGTCTGCCAAATCAAGCCATCCATGGACCCATTATTTGTAGTTTTTATGACACACAGTACCAAAATTGCCATAAAATTGGAACACTGGAACAGGTTGCTCAGGGAGGTGGCTGGGACCACATCCCTGGACATATTCAAAGTGAAGCTGGACAGGGTTCTGTGCAGCCTGATCTAGTTGAGGATGTCCCTGCTGACTGCAGGAGGAGTTGGGCTGGAGGTCCCTTCCAACCCAGACTGTTCTATGATTCCATATGACCTTGCCTAATGGAGCACTGTTTCTTGCAAAGTTCACAATGGCTTTTCAACTGAAAAGGGATTAAAACATCACAGAATCAGTCAGGTTGGAAAAGACCTCTGAGATCATCAAGACCAATCTGTTACCCAACATTATCTCATCAACTAAACCATGGCACCGAGTGCCACATCCAGGTTTTTTTTAAGCATCTCCACAGATGGTGACTCCACCACCTCCCTAGGCAGCTAATTCCAATGTCAGTCACTCTTGCTGGGAAGAACTTCCTCCTAATATTCAGCCTAAACCTGCCCTGGAGCACTTTGAGGCTGTGTCTCCTCCTTCAGTCACTGGTTGGCTGAGAGAAGAGACCAACCTCATCTGGCTACAGCCTCCTTCCAGGTAGCTGCAGAGAGCAATGAGGTCTGCCCTGAGCCTCATCTTCTGCAGGCTGCACACCCCCAGCTCCCTCAGCCTGTCCTCACAGGGCTGTGCTCCAGGCCCCTCCCCAGCCTTGCTGCCCTTCTCTGGACAAGTTTGAGCATCTCAGCTGTGTACAGTTCTGGAGCCCCCAGCACAGGAAGGACATGGAACTGTTGGAGCAGGTCCAGAGGAGGCCACCAAGATGCTGGGAGGGCTGCAGCAGCTCTGCTGTGAGGACAGGCTGAGAGAGTTGGGGCTCTGCAGCCTGCAGAAGAGAAGGCTTCCAGGAGACCTTAGAGTAGCCTTCCAGGATCTGAAGGGAGCCTACAGGAAGGCTGAGGAGGGACTATTTACAAGGTCTTGGAATGCCAGGACAAGGGGCAGTGGGTTTGAAGTGGCAGAGGGGAGATTGAAAGTGGATGTTAGGAGGAAGTTGTTTGCAGNNNNTTCTATGATTCTATAATTATAGTAGGGCAGTATCTTAAGGGGGCCTACAAGAAAGCTGGAGAGAGACTTTTGAGGGTGTCAGGTAGTGATAGGACTGAGGGGAATGGAACAAAGCTAGAAATGGGTAGATTCAGACTTGATGTTAGGAAGAAGTTCTTCACCAGGAGGGTGGTGAGACACTGGAATGGGTTGCCCAGGGAGGTGGTGGAAGGCTATCCAACAGCTCTTTTGTTCCAAGCCATCAAACAGCCCAGTTCCCAAAACATCTGTTATAGCAAGGCCCACGCAGGGCAATGGTTCAGTACCTTCAGCTCAATGTTTGACTTGTGAGGAATGCCTCCACATCAGCTCAAAATAAACAAAATTGTATCTTCCTCTCCTTTCTTATACTGTAAATTAGAATCTCAAATAATTAAAGCTGTGTATCAGGCCAAGTAAATGAAGTTAATGTTACATAATCTTAACTGCAGGTTACAGCTGAATTAACACAACTTGCCTTGAATATCACTTTGCTCTTACATATATCTCTTGAGAATCTTGCCAGCTGTACAAGCACAGGAACAACAGAAGAAAGTAGGTATCACAAAACCTTGGATCTTGCATCAGGTAACCATAACAAGCATTGCACAAGGGTGCTTTGATGTTAACCTAAGAAAATACCAACTGGTTGGGGTTTATTCTTGCTATATTTACTCCCTTTCCAAAGGGCATTTGTCAGGTGCATGCCATCTGCTGCATCAGAAATGTGATATCCAAAGAGGTAAAATAAAAATTTCCCATACTAGAAGGCTCTCCACACAGATAAAAAACAACACCACTAACATCATTTTAGATGATTCAGGAGTCCATGCTGCAGAGACTGCATCTCTTCAGAGCCACTCCTCTTGCAGGACAGCATCTCAGGTCCCAGAGAAGACTCTACACAAGAAGTCACAGGTTCATCACTCAGAAATACTTGTACTTGTGTCAAGTGCAGGGAGCTGAGAGTGCAAAGGAAACAGAAATGCCCCCACTTCCTTTCAGTGCTGCCTGTTCTCTCACCTCTTCCTGTGTACCTCTGTGTGCCACTGGAACAAAAAGAGCAGCCCGACATAGAATCATAGAATGGTAAGGTTGGAAGGGATCTCAAGGATCATCCAGTTCCAACCCCCTGCCATAGGCAGGGACACCTCCCACTAGCACAGGGCACTCAAGGCCTCCTCCAACCTGGCCTTCAACACCTCCAGGGAGGGAGCAGCCACAACCTCCCTGGGCAACCTGTGCCAGTGTCTCACCACCCTCACTGCAAACAACTTCCTCCTAACATCCACTTTCAATCTCCCCTCTGCCACTTCAAACCCATTGCCCCTTGTCCTGTCATTCCAAGACCTTGTAAATAATCCCCCCCCTCAGCCTTCCTGGANATCTCTATGGGAACTGAAGTTAGGTTTAAAGAGACTCATAATGCTTGTGGAAGTTTCCCACAGGCTAGAAGAGGGTAAAATCTGAAAAAGCCTTACCAGATATGCTTGGCACCTTGTTAAAGCCAGGATCCCTTAATGCAAGCACCTCTTTGATCAACTACTTCTAGAAGCTTGAGGACAAATATGTTACACCCATTTCAGTTTCTCTGTTTCTAATTTCTCTACAGTCAAAAAACAGAGGCTTTGGCCTTATTTTGAGTACTGAAATGAAGCATGTTGATAAAAGTTGATAAAAAGTTTGAAATTTCAGCACCTCTCAGTCTCCTTCACACCTTATAAGAGGGCAGCTTGTGCAAGATAGTGTTAATGCATAGAGAACACTCACATTATCTACCTACAAAAGCTGCCCAGGTCCTGACTGGAAAGATGAAGAGAGAAAATAAACCAACAAACTGATAATGGAATAATACAGAAGGACAAGCTCATGCTACAGGAATATCATGTTCCTGGAGAACAGAAGCAGACAAGATTTGCCTCCTGCTTCCCTCTCTTCGTTAAGCTAAGCACCCCTGTGCCTCTCCTATTCCAGAAGAGGCCCTCAGAGAGGGGAAAAAAACCAAAATATCAACAACAAAAACCTCAAGAAGGTGGCAATTCCTGTTTGCTAAGACAGGAATTATAGTCCTTCACCATCACCCCTACAAAGAAACACAGCAGACCAGTGTTACATAAAAGAGCACTGCACTGTTAAGGACTGGAATCCTAACAAAGCTGAGAAAGCAACAAAAAAAGCCACAAGCTGCTGGAGTAGACAGAGTTGAAAGAAGCCAGAGATGGGGAAAATACACACCAAGACTCAAACATTACTAAAGCTGAAGTAGAAAGAGAAAAAAAAAGGAGCAGAGAAAGGCTAGAAGACAGGATGAGGAAGAAATCCTGAACATAAAGCTTTTTAAGAGCCTCAGAAGAAATGTGACAACCACCAGTCTGGCAAGGAGCACCTGGAAGGGTATGAGACAGACACAAATCCTTTCTCACTCTCACCAATTCCTTTTTAAAGGTTTGTTAAAACTACCTTGTGCTCTGTTCAGAGCTTGTCTGGGTTCAAAGTGGTGACTCAGCACTCATTAACCACTGTCAGAAGCACAACGGATCTGTAAGGGGTGAGGAGCAGAGCAGAGAAAAACAGATGATTCTCAGATCAAGGATGCAAGAGTAACCTAGGACAAAACAGGGGAGAAGACAAAGGTGACAAACAATACAAGGAAGCTTTTGGAAGCTGCACAAGATGAAGAAGAATTTTGCATGGGAAAATAAAGTGGAGAAAAGGTTGAGGACATCTTTATTACCTTAAAGCAAGAGCAGCCTAATATGGCTAAAACTTGTGTTGGCATTTCAGTGCAGACAAGATCAGACTTCACTCCTGGACAAAGCTGGATCCATCCTTGGATTTGAGGCTAATGCAAGATGCCTAAGGAATCATTACAGCAGAGAGGTTTTTGTCTTGGCATGCAGGACTGGCTCATGCCTTATCAGGAGAGATGTGTTGCCACTCAACCATCAGCTCTCAGTAATGTGCAAACCAGAAAGAAAAAAAAAATCACAGAGTCACAGGATGTTAAGGGTTGGAAGGGACCTGGAAAACTCACCCAGTCCAACCCCTCTGCCAGAGCAGCATCACCCAGAGCAGATCACACAGAACACATCCAGGCAAAGGATCTCCAGAGGAGGAGACTACTCCACAACCCCCCTGGGCAGCCTCTTCCAGGCTTCTGTCACCCTCACAGGGAAAAAAACTTCCTCCTTGTGTTTCCATGAAACTTCCTATACCTCAACTCCCACCCATTGCCCCTTGTCCTGGCCCTGGGCACCACACAGCAGAGCCTGGCTCCAGCCTCACCCTGCACTCACCTTTACATCTTCATAACCATTCATGAGGTCAGCCCTCAGGCTCCTCCTCTCCAAGCAGCACAGCCCCAGCTCCCTCAGGCCCTCCTCGTGAGAAAGATCTTCCACTGCCTTCAGCATTTTTGTGGCTCTGCACTGGACTCCCTCAAGCAGTTGCCTGAGGTCCTTCTTGAACTGAGGAGCCCAGAACTGGACATAATATTCAAGATGCAGCCTCCCCAGGACAGATTGGAGGGGAAGAAGAAACTCTCTCAACCTATTAACCACAGCCCTTCTAATCCACCCCAGAATGGCCTTGGCCTTCTTGGCCACCAGAGCACATTGCTGTGGCTCATGGTCAACCTTCCATCCACTAGGACCCCCAGGCCCTTTTCCCCTTCACTGCTCTCCAACAGGTCAGTCCCCAACCTATACTGATCCATGAGGTTGTTCCTTCCCAGGTTAAAGAGTCTACACTTCCCCTTGTTGAATTTCAATTTCTCCCTGCCCAACTCTCCAACCTAAGTCTTGCTGAAAAAAAAAGAGATAAGGAAGAAGAGGACCTGTTCTAGGGTCATTTTCTTACTTACAGTTAAGTTTTCTCATTTATTTTTGGTTAATGACAAGATGGCAGAAAGGAAGGGGAGAAAGCTAAAGCAAGAACATTATACAGCTGTGGTCTTGCTTCCCAGTCCTTCCAGAAAGGGCAGTTTTGTCAACAGATAGCAACTGAGATTTTCTTTATCTCTTTTCCTACTCCCATGATTGTAACACACCACACAGAGTTGACAGGCAGCAATCTCTCTGCTGAACACTCTCCACTGAAAAGGCAGTGCAGCTCCTTTTGCAACTCATGTTATTTCAGTCAGGCTATCTGCACCTCCAAACACTCAGCCTGTTGTTTCAATGTGCTGAACTATAAAGCCTGGCCAATATCATAGCATCTCAGCTGCAGATTTCATGTCCTGCAATAGGAAACTTCACTGAAAATCATTATACAGTGAGACAAGGAAATGTAGGCATTGGTTTCTCCTTTCTTCTTGTGGTTTGTTGTTTGCTTGTGGGTTTGATTTTGGTTTTTCATACAAACTGTAAGGTGTAACTCTACTACATCTCCCTCTGGGCAGATTATTTTTCATACAAAGCCACATTCTTTGGATCTTGTGCACACCAAGAGGCATTGAATTAAATGAGATCAGTCACACAGGTAGGGAAATCAAGTTTGGGTGCAGCATTGGATGGTGGTGAGACACTGGCACAGGTAGCCCAGGGAGGTTGTGGCTGCTCCCTGCCAGGAGGTGTTCAAGGCCAGGCTGGATGAGGCCTTGAGTGACCTGTACTAGTGGGAGGTGTCCCTGCCTATGGCAGGGGGTTGGAACTGGATGATCCTTGAGGTCCCTTCCAACCTTACCATTCTATGATTCTGTGATTACTGTTATAAAAGACAGCATGAAAATTTCTTTATTAAAAGCCCAGGATAATAGGCATTCCATCTTTAAACTACCTAAACAATGCAATGACCAAGTTGAAAGTTCTGTTTTTCAGGCCTAACCTTCAGAGATTTACTACACCAGCTAATTCTAAGTCATTTGTAATTACCTTTCTGTGGGCAATACTGTTTTTTTCAAGCAAGCACCACAATAATTTTGTTGAGAATACTTATTTTAAATAGATTTTTCCTCTTGATCTTTGATTAAGCAAGGTCTGAAAAAAAAATCCTATTTACAGACCATAAGATGTGTGCATTTTTTATGTCACTTGGTAAAATCTGCTAAGTGTTGCATTAGGCTTGAGCCCTCTCCTGTTTTTCTTGAAAGATCTTGTCTGCTTGGGGGATTGGGAAGATAAAGGCACAGGAACCACAAGAAACCTCTGTTGGAAGAGGAGTGAATAGTGATACTCAAAATCTGAAGCATGAGAACTAATTAAGTGAGGGCTTGTTGAGATTTTACAAATAAAAATGACATGCAACAGATGCTTGGCTGCTACATTAACGGTGAAAATGTGAATTTATTAGTGACAATCAGAGACACTGCCTGTATGGTTAATTCATTTCAAAATCTTTGTGTTTTAGGGAAGATGACAGCATATAGCTCCCTAGAATGACAGAGAAGTTCATCATCTTAACATGGAATACTGTAGCACACTTTTAATAGCATGCTGAGAAGTTCTGTTATGGAATGGAAGGTCTACCTTAGGAGGACATCCTGAGGGAGCTGGGGCTGTGCTGCTGGGAGAGGAGAGGCCTGAGGGGGGACCTCATGAATAAAGATGTAAAGCTGAGTGCCAAGAGGCTGGAGCCAGGTTGCTGGGTGATGCCCAACGACAGCACAAGGGGCAATAGGTGGGAGCCGAGGCATAGGAAGTGCCATGGAAACACGAGGAAAATGTTTACCCTGTGAGGGTGACAGAAGCCTGGAACAGGCTGCCCAGGAGGGTTGTGGAGTCTCCCTCTCTGGAGATATTCAAGAGCTGCCTGGATGTGTTCCTGTGTGATCTGCTCTAGGAGATGCTGCTCTGGCAGAGAGGTTGGACTGGATGAGCTCTCTAGGTCCCCTCCAGCCCCTAACATGCTGTGATACTGTATCACTCTACTCTACTAATCCTCCTGTGGCTTAGTTTACTTGAAAAGTGCCTTTTGAGGCTTTTTCCACCAAGACAGAGTAACTTTGTATTTAAAGAGAGCTACAGAGTAACGACAGAGCAAGATCTCTATTTCACTGAGCTTTTGTTCCACCTCTGGGAAACACTGAAGAGAGTCCATTCAGGTAAAACTGGCTTTACATCCCAGCCCATTGAGTTGACCTCATCCCTGTCTACAGTTATCTGAAAGGACACTGTGGAGAGGTTGGTGCTGGTCTCTTCTCACAGGGAATTAGGGATAGAACAAGAGGGAATGGCCTCAAGCTGCCACTGAGTAGGTTTAGACTGGACATAAGGAAAAACGTTTTCAGGAAAAGAATGGTCAGGCATTGGAATGGGCTGCCCAGGGAGTTGGTGGAGTCATCAACTCCATGTGTTTAAAGGTTGTTTGGATGTGGTGCTTGTGGATATAGTTTAGGGTGAACCTTGTAGAGTGTGCCCAGGTGGGCAGGAAAGCCAATGACATCCTGGCCTGGATCAGGAACAGTGTGGCCAGTAAGACAGGGGAGGTTACTCTGCCCCTTACTTGGCACTGGTCAGGCCACACCTTGAGTCCTGTGTCCAGTTCTGGGCCTCTCAATTCAAGAGAGATGTTGAGGTGTTGGAAGGTGTCCAGAGAAGGGCAGCAAGGCTGGGGAGGGGCCTGGAGCACAGCCCTGTGAGGAGAGGCTGAGGGAGCTGGGGGTGTGCAGCCTGCAGAAGAGGAGGCTCAGGGCAGAGCTCATTGCTCTCTGCAGCTACCTGAAGGCAGGTTGTGGCCAGCTGGGGTTGATCTGTCATCCCACGCAACAAGCAACAGAACAAGGNAACCTATCACCTAACCCCTTCTAATTAACTAACCCCTGTCACCAAGTGCCTTACTCAGCCTCCTTTTAAACACCACCAGGGACGGTGACTCCACCACCTCCCTGGGCAGCCCATTCCAATGCCAATCACTCTTGCTGTCAAGAACTTCTTCCTAACATCCAGCCTGAACCTGCTCTGGCACAGTTTGAGGCTGTGTCCTTTTGCTCTGTCACTGGGTGCCTGGGAGGAGAGACCAACCCCCACCTGGCTACAACCTCCATTCAGGTAGTAGTAGAGAGCAATGAGGTCTGCCCTGAGCCTCCTCTTCTCCACTCTTTTCAGCCTGTTTTTCACTTTTCACATTGGAACTCATCTTTCCAGACAAACAAAGTGTAAAATTCTCATTGAGAAAGGACTGGATACTTTCCAAGTAAGCAAAAGAGGCCCAAATGTTGAAATAATCAACCTGGTCTGACAAGTAGGAATAATGAGAAGCAGAAGTGAGTTGCTCTAACAGTTTTTGAGTTGTCAAACAAATTCATCCAGGGCACTCTCACCAAAACTAAATCTCAAACAGATCATTTAAAATTAAAATTTTATGAAGCAAACTGGGATGTGATTGCAGTGTAGACAAGTCAGAAATAAATGCTGACTGCTTGGACAAAAGCAAGACATTTAAATTAAGTTGCTTCACATTTATGGTAGGCTTGCACAGTCTCTCATTACAGATTTGCTGATGTAAACCTATTCTTCAAGACATGGGAAGTCATGACCAACTCCCAAAGAGTTCCCTCTAAGGAAGGTAGACTGCATAAACAACAACAACAAAAAACAATATTATAAAATCTAGGCAGCTGTGAGGTAACAGGAAAAGTCCTCATCTGTAGAGAGAATTGACAGGAGAGGAAATTACAGATTCACAGAAACATTTAGGTAGGAAAAGCCCCTCAGGATCACCAAGTGACATTCCTATTCTGCAAGGTGCACCCTAAATCATACCCCCAAGCACCACATCCAAACCACCTTTAAACACATCCAGGGTTGGCGACTCCACCACCTCCCTGGGCAGCTCATTCCAGTCCCTGACCACTCTCTCCCTGAAAAACTTCTTCTTGATGTCCAATCTAAACCTACCCAGTGGCAGCTTGAGGCCATTCCCCTTGTTCTGTCTCCAACTACCTGAAGAAGAGCCCAGCACCAACCTCTCCACAATGTCCCTGCAGGTAGCTGCAGACAGCAATGAGCTCTGCCCTCAGCCTCCTCTCTTTCACACTAACCATCCCCAGCTCCTTCAGTCTCTCCTCATCAGATTTATTCCCCAGGCCCTTCCCCAGCTTCCTTGCCCTCCTCTGCACTGGCTCCAGCACCTCCACATCTCTCTTGTATTGAGGTGCCCAAAACTGAACACAGCACTCCAGGTGTGTCCTCACCAGAGCTGAGTCCAAGGGGACAATTCCCTCCCTGCTCCTGCTGGACACAGCATTTCTAATGCCAGCCAGGATGCCATTGGCTTTCTTGGCCACCTGGGCACACTGCTGCCTCATATTCAGCTGCTTGTCCATTACAACCCCCCAGGTCCCTTTCTGCCATGCAGCTTTCCAGCCACACTGCCCCAAGCCTGTAGCACTGCTTGGAGTCGTTGTGCCCCAAGTGCAGGACCTGGCATTTGGCCTTGTTGAAGCTCATCCCATTAACATTGGCCATGGATCCAATCTATCCAAGTCCCTCTGTAGAGCCTTCCTACCACCATGAAGATCAACACTGCCACCTAACTTGGTGTCACCTGCCAACTCACTGCTGACACACTCTATGCCTTCATCAAGGTCACCAATAAAGATGTTAAACAGAAGTGGTCCCAACACTGAGCCCTGGGGGACACCACTTGTGCCCAGCCACAAGCTGGATTTAACTCCATTGACCACCACCCCTTGGACTCTTCTGTTCAGCAGTGCTTTAACCAGCAGAGCTGTGCTCAGCCAAGCCATGAGCAGCCAGTTTGTCCACGAGAGTTCTGTGGAAAACAGTGTTAAAGGCTTTTCAAAAGTCTAGGTAGACAATCTCCACAGCCTTTCCCTCATCCAATAGTCAGATCATCTATCTTGTCATAAATGGTACAAGGAAAAAGCAGTTAGTTTTTATAGCAGAGGGACACTGACCCTGCAGCCCCACAACCATCTGCATTAAGAATGTATCATCTTCAATATAACCACTAACAGGTATCCTGTGTGTCTCCCTCCCTCAAAGGGGGACAAGCTTACAGCAGGTGAATGACAGAAGCCACTGATAGTATTAAATCATTCAGGATAAAGGTAAGTGGTGACTGCAAAGAGATACAGAACTGAATAACACCAAATAATCAGCCAGAGAAATGTCTGGAAGGTTTCAAGGCACACATTCAAACACACACTGATACTCATAGTGGGAAAACACACCTCAGCTTCACAGGCATAATGAAGGGCTCTAGAAGAATCAGCAGTGAGAGTTTGGATTTATAGTGGATTGTTCTTATGAAAGCATTGGCAGTGTTAAAAAGCAGGAAGAGTGCTAAACATGATTACAGCCAAGAATACAACCAAACCCACCTTCACTCAAGTGTCTAAAAGGTTCAGCTGCAGAGCTTCTAACTCTGCCCCTTTCCTCTTGGAAAAAGTTTAGCAAAACTAGGCAAATTCCAAGGAAGGAGAACATCAGATAAGCAAAGGCAGGACAAAACTGAGTAAAATCAGGTTGGAGAAATTCCAGAATGCATCAGATGAAACCAGCAGATCTCAGGCTCAACACAAGTGAGAAGAAATGGCTCTTCTCATTAAGCAGTTTTCAAGCTGTGGTGGTTTCCTCTGCCTGTTTCCCACTCACTCATGTTCCCTTCTTGGCTTTACAGAGTCACTGGACATGGATGCCCTGAAAGAGTAAAGTGGCATTGAAAAGAATGTCAAAGAAATGCATCCAGTGTAACAGAGGTGAAAATTAGCCAGGGTGGCCAGGAAAATGTTCTTCCACATCTTCAAATCAGGCTCATCATACCTGCAGGCAGATGGGAAGGAACAGGTACAGGTTGGGAGGTGATGTGCTGGAAAGCTACCCTGTGGAGAAGGAGCTGGGAGTGCTGGTGGACAAGAGGTTCTGCGTGGCACAGCAATGTTCCCTGGTGGGTAAGGCCAGTGGGGTCCTGGGGTGCCTTAAGAGGAGTGTGGCCAGCAGATCCAAGCGGGTTCTCCTCTCCCTCTACTCTGCCCTGGTCAGACCTCACCTGGAATACTGCATTCAGTTCTGGACTCCCCAGTTCAAGAGGGACAGGGATCTACTGGAGAGAGTCCAGTGGAGGGCTACAAGGATGATGGAGGGGCTGGAGCACTGCCTGATGAAGAAAAGCTGAGGGACCTGGGGCTGTTTGGTCTGGTGAAGAGAAGACTGAGAGAGGATCTAATCAATGCTTATAAATATCTTAGGGCTGGGGGTCAAGAGCGAGGGGACAGGCTCTGCTCAGTGGCCCCCTGTGAAAGGACAAGGGGCATTAGATGTAAACTACAGCACAAGAAGTTCCACCTCAACATGAGGAGGAACTACTTCACTTTAAGGGTCCCAGAGCCCTGGCACAGGCTGCCCAGAGAGGTTGGGGAGTCTCCTTCTCTGGAGCCTTTCCAGGCCTGTCTGGATGTGTTCCTGTGTGACCAGCACTAGATTCTCTGGCCCTGCTCTGGCAGGGGGATTGGACTCGATCTCTTTGGGTCCCTTCCAACCCCTAACATTCTGTGATGTTGTGACTTGCTCAGCACTGGATGCTGTGCAAGAACTGGAAGAAATCTTTACCAAGCTGTTGTAGTCACTGAGAGATGTCCACTTCTCTATGACTTCAAGCTGACTGAAGTGATGTGACACACGGAGATGGCCACACAGCGCAGCAGCTAACATTAGAGACTCTTGTTCCAGACTATGTCAAAAGCATCCATATCACTTGATAAATTGTTTTAAACTCTTTATGTTATTAGAATTTAAATAATGTGCATTTGCTCTTGCTTGTTTTGAGGCTAGTGACAGCTAACATCAATGCCAATGAGCTATGCTGACTGCATTCACCCCAAATGCATTCCTGCTTTATCAGGCATACTGTAACTAAGCTATCCATCTGCAGAGGTATCTCCACTTGCCCATCAAGACATCACAGAAAGTGAAATGGATGACAGCCTCCCACTGCATGCCAGGTCAGGATCTCTTAACTCTGGCCTTTTCCAAACTGATTAAGTGTAATCTTACAGTGAAACAAGAGTCCAGCCTGGTAGCTGACTGTTCATTAACAAAAGGCTGTACTTTAAATTCATGCTTCAGCTTACTCCACACTTCAGTCTCCTATTCATATCAAGAGACTTAAACCTTAGCTGCAACAACTCAGGGCATCCAACTATACTGAACAGCTGTTCCTGGAGGAAAGTAGTACACCTCTGGAAGAAATCATCACACATTAAGACTGGCTTAGAATCTCCTCTGCTGAAGGAAATTTATAACTGTTCAAGGGCTGGGACTTGATGCTCCACAATCTATTTTCTGGGGGCCACCTGACAGAATTCTGTCAAGTCCAGAGACTGGATTTCAGTATGTCTAAGAGAAGCTAAGCCCATGGAAAAGAAGTGGATATTGCAGACAGCATAACACAGGGGCAGGAGGAAAAATTATTTCCCACTACATCTTGCCTCTGGGTTTTTCTCATGCTACCAAGTTTTCTAGGCAGAGACTCATATTGTAGAGCACCATACAACAGCACACCAAAATTACAACATGAAACGAGTTAAAGCATAACATTTACTCTTATTCTAACTACCTTCAGGTTCTGAAATGAAAAAGTAAGCATCTACTGTGACATCTCCTTGCAACTCCATCATCCAGCACCCTTCTGAAGGCAGGAAACTTGGCAGTTTTGTTGCTAAGTCTAACCAAAATTGTGTTTCCATATGTATAAATTTTAGATCTTGGAGGCCAGTCAAAGCCTGAACTTGCATCACAAAAGGGGAAGATCAATACTACTTAGAGGGAAAAAAAAAAGAGAGAAAAAGAAAAAGCATATTGGAAGAGCACAGCCTGACTTTTTTCACAGAAGCTGTGAAAAGCTAAGGAAAAAAAAACCATTCTTGCAAAAGAAACTGCTGTAAAGTCTGGAAAAGACAAAGTGATAAAAAAAGTGCTGTACTTTGAAAATCTGGAGCTAAACCAGAACAATAATGTCAATGAAAGAGTGCAGATGGCAGGCAGATAATTTCAGTCAGAAGACAGACAAGCCCCATTCTCCCCCTCCCTAAATCCTCTCAAAAGACTTTAGCCAGACACGGTCTAATAACAAAAGTGATCAGAGAGAAAATGAAGGAAAATTACTGATATGTAAGCTCTAGAATTTACTAATGAACTGACTTAAGCAATGTGCATGCCTTGCAGATTATTTAGTGTGATTATTTGAGACAGTAGTGATATGGTGAAAGCACCACATCCTGCCCAAAATGCTGAACCAGATGCAATTTCTGCAGCTAGAGCACACATATGGACACTAAACTCTTAATACAAGTAAAATACACCTGAAATTATTCACTATGATCACAAACTGTTACTCAATTATTGAGCTGATATATGATTACCACACACTAATGCTGTTTTTTTAATTATTTTATAAGTGCCTTCTTCAGTGACTGACCAATCTGAGACAATTCAGGGACTTAAAGAATGGTCTGGTTTGGAAGGGATCTCCAAAGGTCACCTACTCCAACCTTCCTGCAGTCTGCAGGGACATCCTCAACTACATCAGACTGCCCACAGCCTTGTTCAGCCAGATATTTGATCTCCAGCAATGGGGCCACAACCACCTTCCTGGGCAACCTGTTCCAATGTTCCACCATCCTCATGCTAAAGAACCTGCTCCTGACATCCAGTCTCAAGCTGCTCTGCTCTACTTTGAAGCCATTGCCCTCATCCTGTCCCTACAGCCCTTTGCAAACAGTCTCTCTGCAGCCTTCTTGTAGCTGCCTTTGGGTACTGGCAGGCTGCGATTAGGTCTGCCCAGAGCCTCCTCTTGTGCAGGCTGCACACCCCCAGCTCCCTCAGCCTGGCTTTGTTGCAGAGCTGCCCCAGCCCCCTGAGCATTTTGGTGGCCCTCCTCTGGACCTGCTCCACGAGCTCCATGTCCTTCCTATACTGAGGGCTCCAGAGCTGGCTGCAGTACTCCAGGTGAGGCGACTTAGGAGCATATCAGCACAATATAAATATCCTAGCAACAGGTCTGGCTAAGCTGTCACATTGCAGATGCTGTTAAATCCAACAGAAAGTATTCCTGACTGGCTTAAAGCAATGGTCATCTCAAACTGGAAAAAAAAAACAAAATGATCCAACAGCAACATGGACACAGTGAAGAGGCACATCCTTATGGAATTTATTTCCATAAAGCAAACAAAAATGCTTTTGTCCAGCACCACACCAGATGGTGGCTTCAGTGGCTCACTGCACAACCATCCATGGTCTTTGGGTAGGTAAGAAGACAAGTCATGAGAAAGTCTGTCCCTTACTTTCCCTTTCTCTTAGAAGAAGCTTGTTTTAAAGCAGGATTTGCAGGAGGTAGGATTTCATTATTTCAAGAGTATTCCAAACACAGTTTTGATCACGACATAAGACAAAAAAGCTTTTGAGGCATAGGGCCAAATAATTTTTTCTCAGGATTAGGGCAAACCCATTGGGGTGTCCAAAGCTCAGGACATTTAGCTTCAGCTCCCCCACAGCCCCAGTATCTGGCATCAACACCAGATCTTTCCACTCACCACTTTCTACAGACATGCCAAAATCCCATCCCCAATCACAGTCCTGTGGCCACGGCTTGGCTGAGATGCACCTAGGGCTTGGAGGACAAGCAGAGGGTCTGGAGAATGGGAAGGAGAGAGCCACAGAGGAGCAGGCATGCAGAAACGTGTGCTGGCAGTGAGGCAGTCCTCCTATTGATCACAAAGATATTGAATTTCATGCCACACACGGCAGGACCACTGCCAAAGGATCAAAGGCAAAATTCTGCAAGAACAAACCAGCAGTCTGTGGTCCTGCACCACACTGGGAGCCAGCTATGCACTCAGTATTCCATCACAAGTACATCACTGAGGCTACCAAGACAACCCCTCCACAACCAGCAAACACAAGAATTCAAGCTGTTGTACTGCATTAGTTAGGCCACCCAAAAGAGATTAGTTCATCACAACAGGACTGTTTTTACAGGATCTGTTCCTCTTTCAATACTCCAGATGAACTATTAGATTTATTTTAACCTCAAAGTCCTGTGCAAACGCTTCATTTATCACAAGCTTCCCCAAAAAATATCCTAAATAGGCATTAATTTAATCTTGGTTTGTTGTTTTTTTTTTTAATACCATTCTTTCACTGGCATCAAACTACTGCACATCAACAATATTCCTCCCTGCTTGACTATTGAGCCCTGCAACATCTGCAACCACACCTCAAGGATTTTCTGGAAAAACAAGGAAAATACTTGTATGGCCAAACTAGCACCACCTTGGATACCAAGCATTGCTTTGTTATGTCCTCCAGGGAAGCAATACATGGAGAAACTCCCAACACACATGCATTTGAAAGCTATGTATTGAATATGCCAGGAATTCACATCTTTATTCCAGCTCTTCCTAGCTTTTGCACACCTGCTCTCATGAGCCAAACAGTCTTTTTAATGGCAGCATCAGATAAACCAGAGACAAGAGGAAAAGAAGCATTTTATAAAGAAGTCATTACACAGAATTCAGTAAAAGCTCACAGCAAGACACGTGAGTTTTCCAGAGTTCTCTCTTTCACAACTGCCATCAATATACTGTGAGAAACTGTTCTTCAGTAGCATCTGCTAACAGCAGGAGTAGAATCATAGAATCATAAACTGGTCTGGGTTGGAAGGGACCTCCAAAGGTCAACTAGTCCAACTCCCTCTGCAGTCAGCATCCT
Source organism: Semnornis frantzii (assembly GCA_013399775.1). Classification (NCBI taxonomy): domain Eukaryota; kingdom Metazoa; phylum Chordata; class Aves; order Piciformes; family Ramphastidae; genus Semnornis; species Semnornis frantzii. The sequence continues at coordinate 18,319 of VWYK01124184.1, forward strand.
CAACTAGATTAGGTTGCCCAGAGCCCTGTCAAGCCTCACTTTGAGTATCTCCAGGGATGAGGCCCAAACCACCTCTCCAGACATCCCATTCCTCTAGCTCTTTCTAAAGGGTCCACAAGCAAGAATCTTTGTTATTATTGTACTCAGAAATTATTCTGGAAATTTTGGGAGGTCACAATAGCTGGACAGGAGGAAGGGAAGAAAATGAGCCCCTTGCTAATTAATCCCTGGTACAAACTGAGGTCTTTCCAAAGTGCAGCTCTTAAACCTTCTAATTTTGGATGGATCAATTTTGAAGTACTCTTCTATTTCATTCTTTAATAAATAAAAGGAGCTAAAATGACTCATTTCAATTTTTTATTTGCCCAAAGCAATTATAATTCTTATATGTCTTTGACAAATACCTCCCTGGGCCAATTTTGCCAGTGAAATATGGTACCTCATTTGTGGTTTTAAATAAAATACTTCCACCAGCAAAATGTTGCACGGACAGAACTGTGAGTTCTCTCCAAGTTTACTGGAAGTCCCAATTGTTGAGGGCAAAAGAGGAATTGCAAATCTGAAACTAGTGAGAATAAACAAAGCACAGTTATCAGATGGTAAATATGATTAATCTTATTATATAGATTTAGAGACTAAGGGGCAGCAAGGGCAAGATATGAAGCTTGCTGCTGCAGCTGCATTATATTAGCAAACACTGGAGCCCTGTTTGAGCCACTTCTGAATTTTATTACATTTTCTTTTCAAACAACAGGGAGAGAAGCAATAAGACTACAGAATTCCCATCCATTCTTACAGACTAACAACTCCCCCATGACACAAACAGGAACCTATCATCTACATATCAGGCATCAAAATAAGGACTTGTACAGACCTCTCACTGAAATCTAGAGGCAAGTACCTAGCACTTTATGTAGCCAATCAACTGTAGCTTCGGTAACTGGTATTTTCTGATCAGCCAGAATTAGTGTCACTACACCATCTCTTGTGGTCTGCAGTACAACTGCAGATCTCACAGGTGACCACACATCTCCAGAAACACCGTTTCCCAAGTATCTAGAGAACGAAGATTAAGCAATGCTTGGAATCTGAGCCTGCCAAAAGAAGGTGTTATAAAACTAGCAGCACACCTAGACATACCATGTTGAAAGCAAGCACCTTAGGTAAGCAACATTCTCCTCAGAATAAGCCATGCACTCAGTCCTACTGGAGGATCCGGAGCAGGCTTTATTAATGCTGCGGAGGAATTCAGTCTTTGTCACATTTTCCCAACAGACTGCCCTTTCAGTATTGGTGAGACATTCGTTTAAACAACTAACAGGAGGGGGAAGATTCACTGCTCCACCTGCCTGTAAGACACTTTTACCCTTCTCAGTATTTTCCCAGCAAATTAAAGGTACTCAGTAGCAGGGAACACATTCTTTCAGCCAAGCATATGGCAGAAACACCAAACAAACCCCCAAATAATCACTTCACACATACTTACAAAACCATGAAGACACTGATTATGCCTTTTAAAGAACCAGAGCACTGTCTAGAGCCTCTGCTGTGATACCCACAACACCCCAGGGCACGATAAGCTCTTTCTTAACGCTTGCAATAAAACGAACACTGCAGAACCACACACCATAGCCATGGATGATTTCTAAAAGCAGAGAAGCTCTACCAGCAGCCAGTGTGTACTCACAGGGCGTTGAGATCTCAGGGGAAGCAGATGTTTGCAGCGAACTAGTAGAAATATTTCCAGTGGAGTTTTCAGGTGATGTCAACCACAGGAAGGATGACTTCGAGCCAGATTTCCATTTCTCATCAGACGCGGCCTTAAAAGTTGGAATAAGAGCGTTAAGGCTCCTCATTTATACCCCTAAACCTTCAGTACCTACCTCCTGGATGTGTGCAGCAGCCCGGAGAGTTCGTGCGTGTGCATGAGAGGGTTCACTCCCTGCACCCTACCCCGGGGCCGTGATAAGGACGCACTGAGTTACTGGAGCCTTGCGCGCTGATTT
>VWYK01124186.1:0-25031 GCA_013399775.1 Semnornis frantzii
CAACCTTGACTGATTCTATGAAATTATGGGGAAAAGTTGTGACTTTTAGCTCACACAAGTCTCTAGGTTGTAGCTTGCCCTGACTAAAAGTACAACTTGCTAAGGTTTGGGGTTTTTTAACATAAATACCCTCATTTATTTCTCTTGATAAAGTGAGCAGTGAAAACTTCTCATTAACCATTCCTACATTTAAAAGCACATTGCAAACAACATTACTCTAAGACCATCCTTCTGCAAGTTACCTCTTTCTTGAACCATCCTTTAGCTTTGGTTGTCCTCTTCCCCCTTCCTTAAGAGTCCATTCATTGTTCTAAATGGTTCAGGAAATTTTTGCTCTTTCAGAGGGCAAAGAGTGTGCCTTCTGCTCTTCCCTTGGAAATCAAATGCACAGCAATAGCCTCCATGTGGTACTCTTCTTTTTACAACCTTAATGAAGCTCCTGCATACCTCAGACTCTTCACACCCTGCTGCCAAGCCAAGGCAGCCGCCAGGGATGATCCTGACATTAGCAGTTCTGTTTGCTGGAGTCTCTGCCTGGTTTTGCTCTTCTGTTTCTTCCTTGGTACTTCAGGCTTGTGTGTTCCTTCTACCTGAAGGGCAACTCAGAAATGTTAGCTGTCAGTGAAAGTGTCTGGCTGAAAACTTGGGTGGGTTGAATTCTGCCTGCAGATGTTCACTTGCCACGGGTTTCATCCTGACATGAAACGAATTTTTCCTCACCTATCTCTGTAAAAACAGCTTGTGTTCTACAACCTCATAGATCAAGTTATAGTTTTGAAGATTTTAGTATAGGAGGTTTGCTGAATTGTCTCTTCCACAGAATATCAGCCATGGGCAAGCTAGGTGCCTGATCACTACCTATTAGAAATGCAAGAGATTAGATAATGGGGTATCTGGAGAGGAAGGAAATAGCTAAACACAATTCTTTTAATTCTTTCCATTTCTTTCACCCCCATTTCTTGCTGAATAATTCCTGGCTACAGGAAATTAAAGGCTTATCTGTAAATTGAGTTTCTGTGGAACAGATTTCCATACGTCACTGGACACGTTGGCTTATTTTGCATTTCTATCTGGAGAACTCCTGCATTAAGTTTTACATCTGGAGCAAAAGTCCTTCTGGGTGCATTCTGAAAAGCAGCCCACGACCAGGAAGAGGATTTTTTTCAATCTCAGATGACCTTATCTGAAAGCCAGGGAGGAAGCTTGATTCCTGAGCCTGGCTTGTAGAATCCAGTATCAGGTACAGGTGTTCCCTTTGCCTTAATTCAGGTGTTTCTTTTTAACTGTGGTGGTGCTTACCCTGTGTTCACCACAGAGGCAAAGCCTCCCTGCATTCAGGCTGCTCCAGGCAAAACAAGAGGTCCAGTCGAGGTCAGTGTAGTTTTGCCATGTGGTAACAGTAGGCAAAGGTAAGTTGCTTTCTTCCATTGCAATCTACATGCTAAGTGCCCCAAGCACGAAGCATTTATGTGTACTCTTCCTCCAAGGAGGTGCCAACAAGGACAGCAAAACATGGTGCAGCTAAGCTGGGTGGGTGGGCAGAGGCCAATGGGATGAGATTGAACAAGGCTAAGGGCAGGGTTCTACACTTTGGCCACAAGAAGTGGTGTCCTTTTTCCCAAGGACAGCTGCATTAACAGGACTCAGCTCTCATTTCTTTCCTGCTTTCAAAGCAATCTCAGCACAGGAGTCTGAGTATCAACAGCTAAAGCACTTCTAAAGTTGGATTTCCAACAAACACCAGCAAAAGGTCACCACGAGTAACATCTGCATCACTGACAGCATCTGGAAGGGAAGGAGAACCTCAGGGACTGGGTTCATTGCCTCACACACTGCCCACAGAGCCTGAGACTCTGTAGGAAGTAAAGAGCTCCTGCCTTGTGTGCCAGCAATCATGACAGCAGAGAACACTTCCCCCTTTGCAGGGGCTCCTAGGGAGAACTCAAAGCAAATGGGAGCACTCAAAGCCTGTCCCACTCCTATCTGCTGGAGAGCAGCAGCAACATTTAGACACCAAGCAAAGCCACAGATCCAAACACAGACTAAGCACTCAGTGAGAATGAACTGGCAGGAAGAAGGTGCAGAAAGGACCCTGGCCAAACACCAAGTCTCCTGGGTCCTTCCATCCTCCCTCTACTTCATGCCTGCCCTCTGAGGACTTTTGTGTCCTTCAGAACATGAAATGATGAGCTAAATGCCAAGGAAGGATGCTTATTGCAGAAACACTTCAGATGGTTCCCTTTGAGCAAGGTTCTCCATCTGTATGGGTGAGACCAGTGGGATGAGATTGAACAAGGCTAAGTGCAGGGTTCCACACTTTGGCCACAACAACCCCAAGCAGTGCTACAGGCTGGGCACAGAGTGGCTGAGAGCAGCCAGGCAGAGAGGGACCTGGGGGTGCTGGCAGAGAGGAGCTGAACAGGAGCCAGCAGTGTGCCCAGGTGGGCAGCAGAGCCAATGCCATCCTGGCCTGGCTCAGGAGCAGTGTGGTCAGCAGGAGCACGGAGGTTCTTCTGCCCCTGTGCTCAGCACTGCTCAGGCCACAGCTTGAGTGCTGTGTCCAGTTCTGGGCCCCTCCATTCAAGAGAGATGTTGAGGTGCTGGAAGGTGCCCAGAGAAGGGCAGCAAGGCTGGGGAGGGGCCTGGAGCACAGCCCTGTGAGGAGAGGCTGAGGGAGCTGGGGGTGTGCAGCCTGCAGAAGAGGAGGCTCAGGGCAGAGCTCATTGCTCTCTGCAGCTACCTGAAGGGAGGTTGTGGCCAGCTGGGGTTGGGCTCTGCTGCCAGGCACCCAGGGACAGAACAAGGGGACACAGCCTCAAGCTGTGCCAGGGCAGGTCCAGGCTGGATGTTAGGAGGAAGCTGTTGGCAGAGTGATTGGCATTGGAATGGGCTGCCCAGGGAGGTGGTGGAGTGCCCATCCCTGGAGGGGTTGAAACCAAGCCTGGATGGGGCACTTAGTGCCATGGTCTGGGTGATTGGCTGGGGCTGGGTGCTAGGTTGGACTGGATGAACTTGGAGCTCTCTTCCAACCTGCTAGATTCTGTGATTCTCTGGTTCTAATTCAGGACACAGTGCTTTAGCAGGGACCCAAGGAGTCAGTGTTAGGCTCCCCCCAGTGGGTCTGGCTCCAGCAGTAAATTCAGTGCCAAATCCAAAAGCACTGACTGCATTTTCCATGATGAGGAAAGAGTCACCACAACAACTGACTGTTAATCAGTCCCTGTTGAGTATCCTTGGGTATTGCACATCCTTTCCCTGACTTGGGAAAAAGGTGACAGTTAAGTATCTCACTGATCCAAATTGTAGCTGCAGGCTGCTAGCCTTGCTGGGCCGAGGTGCTACAGACTAGAGCAGGCTTACATCTCACCATTTGGGTTAACTGATTTTTCTCAAAGGTCAGTGCACCTGAGCAATCCAACACACAGCCAGTCAAGAGAGCAATTGCACCAGCAGAACAAAGCACTGAACATGATAAACAATCGAGAAGAAATGAATGCAATCAAGATCCATGAGAGAGAGTTACGAATACATCAGCGTCGTTAGCCAGGTGAGTTTGCATAGAGCTAAACCCCAGGGGATAATGTCAGTGCAAGGGGCAGCTGGGCTGCCTCAGTCCTTCATCACCAGGAGCTGCTGCACCAAGGGGAAGCTGGAAGTACTTTTACATGGGATTCCTGCCCAGAGGCTTTCAATGTGGAAAGCAAAGCTGGGCCACGGGCACAGAGCACCAAACTTGTATGCATTCCTGTGGTGGTTTGGCAGTTCCTCCCTCCCTGCTACAATTCACCAGACTAACTCAGCCAGCTGGAAGTTGAGGATGAAGCTTATGTTACAGCATAGCACAGATTTACAAGCATTTATACACAACCTATACAGATATTTACAACTATACACAATTATGTACAAGTTAAAAGTAATACAGACATGCAAAATGCCTCCAAACAGCAGCACTGCCCAGGAGGGCTCTGAACTAACTCCCCTCCATCTTCTCACCCCCTCCCTTACCTCAGAAGGCTTCCATGCAGGGGTGGGATGCAGAAAAAGCTGTCAAGAGGTTAGAAGGAGAATGATTAGTTTGAGTTACACAGATTCAAGCAGAGACAGTTACTACAACATACAGCAGCCAGATACTGATTGACTTTGTTATTGGTTCTTGGTTTCTATATCTCTAAGCAAAACCAGTGGGTGATATAGACATCACTATTATTTTCTTTTCATAGCCAGTGACCTAATTTCTCTCATTAAAATATTTCAATTAGCCTCAAACAACTCCTAATCACATATTTAAATGCATCAAGCATGCAAAAGATCTGCTTAGGCAGTACTAAAGCCATGTGAAAACTGAACATCTCTGTCATGAATGCAGGATGCTGGAGCTATTTCCTCCTTGCCAGACAGCTCAGCCTCTGTTTCCCATGCAGCTTGGTCTCCTGATAGTGCTGCTGTGTTTTCATTATGACATTCTGCACATGAAGTTATTATGTAAAACATCATTTCATCCCTGAGGCTTCTGCTCTTGCCAGGCCCTTATTTGTTCCATCTTTTTTTCTCTTTCTAAAGCTATCTGTGGCCTTCCATTGCCCTTCCTCTGCTCTTTTTGTTTTGTTTTGTTTTAATTTCTTTGTCCTCCCCCTGAGCCTCTTTTTTAATAAGATTGGGGTTCTGTTTCTGTAACCTGTGTCTGCAACCTGTGTCTGTAACCTGTTTCTGCAACCTGTTTCTGCTTGACCAAAGTGTCTCACGTTCTTTTAAGAAGTGTGTTGTGACAGCATGAGGAGATATTTCCCATTTCACAGGTGAGAGGCTCAGTTGTACCAAGCTTTGGATGTTTGGATGCAGAGAATTCCAAGTCCAGTGAGGAGGGAACTGCCTCAGTTCTTTTGTGGTCCTGGCTGGCAGTGGTTTTCTTGGCACCCCAACAAAGCACCCCACAACAGGTCACATTACTGAACTCTTGTGCCAGGGTTGTTGTTCTCTCACTTTTCCTTAGCTCTTAGCCTCTCTTACTGATTTTTGTGTTTCCTTTTGTGAAAAAGGAAAACAAGGAAGGGGGAAAGATGCTGTCCCCATCCCCTTCCTTTTCATTTCAGTTCTCCTTTATGCACTTACACTAAGGACATATATTTCTGGTCTGTTTAACTTTTCCCCTTCCAGTGGGAGTTTACATGGAAGGATTGACTGCTCCACAGGGACCTACACTCTGTGTCCCTCCAAATGATGAAATACTCATAAACCAAAGCTTTAACAAAATAGTCTCTTACCCTGCACACACTCTCCTGGGGAGAGAAGCAGCAGGCCTCATGGGACAGAAGGTTGTCATCCCTGTAAAGGTGCTGCAGGAAGCTGCTTACTACCCAGGTGAAATAAGAACATTGAGGAATCATTTATGTCAGATCTGCTGTTGTGTTGCAGAAGGAGGATGCAAGCACAGGGGAAACAGAGATGTGGTGCCTTGGGGTATGATCTTCTGAAAACAATCTCTTCAATTTCTGTGCCACATGAAATTTTGCTATGTGAGGAGGCACTCAGTGCACTTTGGTGTTCAGGTAGACACTGATTGCTGTGTTTGACCACCTGATTTTTTCATTTTTTAAATGTTCTTTTAGTAGTTCTTTTCTAATTGGCACACAAGGAGGAGGAAAAAAAACCCAAACCCAGTATTTTCAGTGGGTATCATTGGAAAGGAAGAGAAATACTTCATATCTGAGTGACAAGAACAGGAAGGTGCTGATGCTTTACAGCAGGTGCCCTCTGCATACCTTAGATCTTGCTTTTCTTATCGATGCAAAGTCCACTCTGAGTTTTGTGCAAAGAAAATAAACATCCACATGCAGCTGCACTGCATTATATGGATTCTTCAGGTCCCCAAGGGACAGCTTGATATTCTCAGCAACAAATCATTGCCCAGGTGCTAAAAAAACATATGTGGGAATGAGACCCAGATCCTTAAATCTCAGGCATAAGTGGGGTCCTTGCCAGAAATGCAGGCTTGCTGCAGCTGATCTCTCAGGAAGCCCTGGAGACTGAGCGAGCAACTGTTAGTCAGGAGGGAACTGCTAACTGGCCTGGAGGAGCAAGAGGGAGGGGGGGATTATTTCAGGAATTTATGAATTAAGCTCTCTTAGCCAGGACTGTGTGTTTGTGGATAGACCAAGGCATGAGAGATAGGCTTTCATTGGCATGGCTTCAGAATTCGGTGCCTGTCGTTGGCAGGAGACAAGATCCACCCACAAACATTACAGCATTTTTACACTTGGGCAGGACACCTGCCCCCAAACCCACTCTGCAGCAAACCAAATCCTTCACTGAAGCTATTAGGACATATTTCAAAGGCAGTGCAGTTGCACTGTGTCATGTTCCCTGCTGGGATGGGTTGGTCAAGTTAGTTGTTGCTTTAACAACTGCAACCACAGATGGGCTCAGCAGAAGAATCCAGAAGGGACCCTCAGGAGCTGCTGGCAGGTACAGTGTCAACAAGGTGATGGCATTTCAGAATTGATCTGGTTGCCATCATTTGAAAGAAATCTTCTCTGTGATAGAGATTTTTTTAGGTGATCCCTGCATAAGATAATTTTGCTGTAACTGAGATAAGCATGCAACAAATGCTGTCACACACTGCAATTCACACCAGCCACCCGTGACAAGCCTGAGCTGCACAACCTTCCAGGCTGTTCTGCACAACTGCTTTTGTGTTTTCCTTCAGTTTTGTGACTCTTTTAATAGGAGGGGAAGGTGACTTGATTCTGCCTGCCTGTGCTGGTTTGAGGCTAATTGGAATATTTTAATGGTGAAAAGTAGATGCTAGGCTGTGAAAAGCAAACAGTGGTGATGTCTGCTGCACTCAGAGGCTTGCTGAGATGGATAAGAACAAGGACACAAACATAGATAACACACAGAGTCTCTTGGTCTCTCTGGGAGCTGCTGTCTTCTCCTCTCTGCTAACCTAACCAACCACTCTGCTTCTAACCCTCCTTGCCCATCCTCCAAACTCACCTTGCATGTAAGGCAGACCCTGGGGTAAGGTGTAGGAGTGGGGAGAAGGTGGAAGGGTGGTTGGGAGCCCCTCCTGGGGACTCTGATGTCTGGCAGGGGAATTGTGTTTCTGTATTCCCTTTACCTTGTCTATGTCTGTAACTATTCCTGTCTGTTGTGTATATCTCTGCTTGTACATTGTGCTGAGCTGTAAAGAGAGCTTCAGTCCTTAACTTCCAGCTGGCTGAGTCTAGTCTGGGGGATTTTACAAAGTGTGTGTGTGGGGTGGGGAACTCCCAAACCATCACATTGCAAGAACCTCCACCAGAGGCAGTGGGGGCCATGCTGCATGACCTCTGTGCCACTGCCTCCCCACACTACCCTGCAAAGCCCATGGTGCTCACATTAGCCTGAGCCTGACTCACCTCTTGCATATTTGGACTGGAGAGGAGGTCACAAAGGTCCTCTGACATGTCTGTCCCATTACACACAAACACAGCACAGAAAGCACTGAACAACCTTTGCACCTTGGTTTGGAAAAGCAGACATGCAAGGACACCTCCTAGCTTACCCACCCAGAGACAAATGGTGAGCCTGGGTAAGGTTCACAGGTGGGTCACAGTCTTACTCTTTTGCCACAGGCTCTTCATGCTCATGAGTGCATCTTTTATCCTCTCTGTACCTTGATTTTCCAGCCATAGGACAGGCTGGCACTTCTCCCCCTTTACCCTGCTCTCCTCAGACCCTACCTGCAGTCCTGTGTGCAGTTCTGGAGCCCCCAGCACAGGAAGGACATGGAAGTGTTTGAGCCAGGGCAGAGGAGGCCACCAAGATGCTGAGAGGGCTGCAGCAGCTCTGCTGTGAGGACAGGCTGAGAGAGTTGGGGCTCTGCAGCCTGCAGAGGAGAAGGCTTCCAGGAGACCTTGGAGTAGCCTTCCAGTATCTGAAGGGGGCTCTGGGAAGGCTGGGGAGGGACTGTTGACAAGGTCTGGGAATGGCAGGACAAGGGGAATGGGTCTGAAGTGTCAGAGGGGAGATTGAAAGTGAATGTTAGGAGGAAGTTGTTTGCAGTGAGGGTGGTGAGACACTGGCACAGGTTGCCCAGGGAGGTTGTGGAGCACAGAAGCACCCAATGTGATCAAAGATCAAAGATCATGTTGGGTGATTCTGTGCTCCACAACCTCCCTGCAGGTGTTCAGGACCAGGCGGGAGGAGGCCTTGAGTGACCTGTGCTAGTGGGAGGTGTCCCTGCCTATGGCAGGGGATTGGAACTGGATGATCTTTGAGGTCCCTTCCAACCTTACCATTCTATGACTCTATCACTCTTCCTTACCTTCCAGGCACACTGAGAGGATACACACATGGGAGCAATCATAGCTCCTCAGGCGTGGTTGTGGGGGACAGTGGGAATGTAGCAGCACCAGAGATAGAAACCTGTGGGCACAGATGTCTGTGTGTGCTGCTCTGTGGGCTGCTTACTCACCCTATGTGTTCAGACACACAAATTGAGCAGAGGCTGTTTAGTTATCTGCCCAACACTGGCTACTACAAGCACCACTTACATAACCTACCTAGACGAGGGCAACACACAAACAAAGCTGAGAATCTGCCTTAAGTATGACTTGAAGTGAGAGAATAAACTTCTCCTTGGGTATTTTCCTGCTTGTTTGGGTTTTTTCCCTGCTTTTGATGTATTTCCTAGTTAAAAAGCAAAGGTTGGGGTTTTTTATTTTCCTAAAATAAATTATGCACTCCCTCTAGTGTCAGAAGCTGTATATGGGATTAAACCAGGTTTGATCAAACACTGCTTCTAAATGCTCAAGTAAGGTTCATTTTCATTTCCCCACATCTCAGGGAGTTATGGTGACATGCAGAATTAACAGCAGCCCTTCATGCTGCTCCTCTGCCTCTTGAGCACTGCAGCCATAGAAGAGAAATGTATTATTAAACAGGGAAAAAAATATAAATAAGAACTTGTCTTAATTAGAAAGCTTGGTCTCTGATTCAGGGTTTGTTTTTTTTTTGCCACCCTCTTTAGTTCCAATCTGCCACTTTGAAAGGGAATGTCTGAAAATCATAGAATCATGATAAGGTTGGAAGGGACCTCAATGATCATCCAGTTCCAACCCCCTGCCATAGGCAGGGACACCTCCCACTAGTACAGGTCAGTCAAAGACTCATCCAGCCTAGTTCTGAACACCTCCAGGGAGGTTGTGGAGCACAGAAGACCTCCAGGGAGTTTGTGGAGCACAGAAGCACCCAACGTGANACCAAGGTCACCAAAGTACATGGCTTGGTAGGGTGAGCAGTGGCAGGTGGAAGTGGGAATCAGAGGTGGGATCCCAGCTCCAGGAGAGGCTCAGTCCCTGTGTCTGGCCCTGGCATGGCTTTTTGTGCTGAGGGGCTGCAGGCAAGCACACAAACACTGCAGCCCTTAGTTTAGATGTCAGCAGCTGCTGACCACTCACACCCACAGCTCCTTTCCCCTAGCCATCTGACCACTGATTATACACTTCTAATTTTACCCAGCCAGTTTGAAAGAGCTATCATTACTCCTTGCCTAACCCTCTCCTTAAACATCCTGTGCCAGCTTGGCAGACCATGGCTGGCACAGGGGAGGCAGCAAACCTGCACAGTATGAGAGCCAGGCCAGAGAGGGGCAGGGATTGATGTCCTCAGGGATGGTCTGTGGTCCCAGGTAGGTCTAGAAGAGGTTCATTGGTGCTCACCTGGCATACACATCTATCCATCTCAATGACATTGATGAGGGGACAGAGTCTGCTCGGCGAGTTTGCTGATGACTCTGAACTGGAAGGCTTGGCTGATAGAGCTGCAGGCTGTGAGGCCATCCACTGAGACCTGGACAGACTGAGAGCTGGCACAGAGGAACCAAAGGAGCTTCAACAAGGACAAGTGTAGAGTCCTGCACCTGGGGAGGAATAACAAACTACACCAGTAGGGGTTGGGAGGTGATCTGCTGGGGAGCAGCCCTGCAGAGAGGGACCTGGGAGTGCTGGGAGAGAACATCCATGGCACAGCAATGTGCCCTGGTGGGCAAGAGGGCCAACGGGATCCTGGGGGGCATTAAGAGGAGTGTGGCCAGCAGATCAAGGGAGGTTCTTCTCCTCTACTCTGCTCTGGTGAGATCCAGTCTTGAGTACTACCTTCAGTTTTGGGCTCCCCAGTTGAAGAGGGGCATCAATGTTCATCACTATGTGCAGGGTGAGTGCCAGGAGCTGGAGCCAGGCTCTGGTCACTGATGCCAGCACAAGGGGCAATGGGTGGAAGTTGAGGCACAGTAAGTTCCATGGAAACATGAAGAGAATTTTTTTCCCTGTGAGTATGACAGAGCACCGGAACAGGCTGCCCAGGGGGGTCATGGAGTCTCCCTCTCTGGAGATATTCAAAACCCACCTGGAGGTGTTCCTGTGTGATCTGGTATAGGTGATCCTGCTCTGGCAGCAGGGTTGGTCTAGGTGATCTTTTGAGATCTCTTCCAGCCCTTCCATTCTGTGATTGGTTCTGTGACTGTGAAGTGGCCACAAGTCACCTGATGCATCTCAGCCTTTAAGCAGCAGGTCAGATGAGATGACCTCCAAAGGCCTCTGCCCGAAGTGACGCTCTTATTCTGTGATTAAATGCAATCAAAGGAGACACCTTTCACATATTGCACTGAACGCTGCGAGCTGCATGGACAGCAAAAGCAGTGACCAAAGATTTCACCTGCAGCCTATCCCCTCCTGTTCCCTGTCTTTTCACTCTGGCCTTTCTCTGCCCCGCAGAGCGACGGCCCGGGCTCTGCAGGACGCAGCTCTTCCGCCGCTTCGCCACTAGAGGGAGCTTTAGCAACAGAAATCTTGGGTGGGTGCTCGAGCGCCGCACCGCAGGCAGCCCGCGCAGCGCCGCTGCTCCGGGCAAGGTCTGCGGCACTGCTGACTCCTGCGGGTCGCCTGTGGCTGTCCTGGTACTAACAGCTTTTGCTTTGCCCACTGCTTCTCAAAAAAGGCCAGCACATTGTTCCCTTAGAAGTGTTTGCGTTTCTGGGCATGAAAAGTAATTATAGCCCCTCTGAAATGATCAGCGAGACCTTTGTGAACGTCCGTGGAGCCACGACTGGTACACAGCCTCAAACTGCCAATCTGAAGTCTTTAGACTTAGAAAGCAAACGCAAACAGGCCCCATCCTAGTAACTCTCGTGAAGATCCTGCATAACAAGCATGCAAGGAAGGTCCTGGGTAACAAGGATGCAAGGGAGATCCTGGATAACAAGGATCCAAGGAAGATCCTGGATAACAGGAATTCAAGGAAGATCCTGATAACAAGGATGCAAGGAAGATCCTGGATAACAAGGATGCAAGGAAGATCCTGGGTAACAAGCATGAAAGGAAGATCCTGGATAACAAGAATTCAAGGAAGATCCTGTTTAACAAGGATGCAAGGAAGATCTTGGATAACAAGAATTCGAGGAAGATCCTGGATAACAAGCATGCAAGGAAGATCCTGGATAACAAGCATGCAAGGAAGATCCTGGATAACAAGCATGCAAGGAAGATGTTCTCCTGTAGCTCTCATTACAGGAGTGATTGCAGATGTCATGTGCAATCTTTTGATGCTATGAAAAACATGTCTCATGTTTTTTTCTGCCTCAGATAGGCAGGTTGGTGGTGGTGGTGCTGTTTCACCCAGGCTCTTTTGCTTGTCACTACCTCCTCTGCTGCTGAAGCTCAGAGACCTGACATTTATCATCAGGTAAATATGGCAGGTGGTAGCTGGGACATTGATCAGGTTCACTCTGCTGTAGCTTTTGAAATGCATGGCAGCACAGAAACAAACCTGCAGGTGTTTTTATTGCAAGCTAACAAATCTGTCATTTAGCCCCATGAGCAAAGCGTTGCTGGTGGAGCAGGGTAGGCTTGGCTTCAGCAGAAAGAAGCTGACTGAAACCAGCTTTGTGTTTGGGGACAGCTGTGAAAACTTTTTCAGAATTTTTAAAATTTATTTATTTATAAAATAATGTGATAAATGATGGGATAAAAGGAGTGGGAGCCTTCCCATCACTTTTTTACTCACAAATGATGGGATTAAAGGAGTAGAAACCTTCCCATCACTTTTTACTCACAAATGGTAGGATAAAAGGAGTAGGAAGGAGCCTTCCCATCCCTTTTTACTCACAAATGATGGGATAAAAGGAGTAGAAACCTTCCCATCACTTTTTACTCACAAATGGTAGGATAAAAGGAGTGGGAGCCTTCCCATCACTTTTTACCCAACAGCAATGGCTGAGTTTCAGTGCATCCAGATGAAGTCTGCCTTCACCTGGCTCTCCTGGAAGCTAATCTACTTACCTCAGTGATGGGCTAAAATCATCTCTGACTCCATTTCGGGGACACAGAAATGTCTCTCCCTGGCTGTGTCTCAGCTCATCCCCTTTCTTTCCTGAGAACACTCCCTCCTGTATTTGGCACCTTGTACAGCTCCATGGAGCACACAGATCAGTGTTCAGGCATTGGGTAAGGCACTGTGGTTAAGTAAAATCCTAATGGAATTCTTGGAGGAAAATGAGCTTGCAGTACTTGGCATCTCCTTGGAGAAGATACATGAAGTAATGAGTGCAGTTCCCCTCCTGGCAGGGGAGGGTGTGAGGCACACTCACAGACCAGTTCTGCCAGCCACAAGCTCTTTTGCTGTCTCAGGTAAGCGAAGGAAGCTCCCAGAAACCTCACATCATTATGGGCAGATAAAAAGGAATACTCTTCAGAGACACAACTGCAAAAGCTCAGAAGCAAAAGAGGACACAGCTCCCCAGGGGTACAGAAAAACAGAATATATGAATTCTTTAATAATATTGCAATGACTAAGGCAAGGCTTGTCCAGACTTGTAATGGGGCAGGAAAATTATCTACTGATTGCACTGCCAAAAGCATCATCAGTTGTCACTAAAAGGGCCACTTAGGACTGGGTAGTTAATGTAGTTAACACCAGCAGGTGAAAATAAGAAATCAGGCTAGAGCAGAGGATGGGTGCATTGCCAGTGCTGATGCAAGTTGGAGGCTCTCAGCCCTGGTGTCAGAAATGCCCAGTGAGGTGCTGGGCTCCAGCCACACCTTTCAGCTGAGGAAGCTTTGCTGGAGCAGGATTAGGTGTTCACAGTCCCCTGCAAGCTCCCCTCCAGCTCAAAGCCAGGCACTCTTGCTGGCATGAAAGGAAGAGCTGTTTTCCAGGCTGGTCACAATTGCCAGTCCAGCTCCCTGCTCAGCCATGCCCAAGGGGCAGTGGAGAAGGAGCTGATGACTGTGGCCACAACCTATGCTGGGAAGTCACTCTTTAAAGCAAGCCTTCAGGACAGCCTCAGAGCTGTTAGAGTTTCAGAGAGCTTAAATAGTAGTAAAATATTTCAGAGCAGAGGAGGGTTAATGCTGTTCCTGTCTCTGAAACCAGGAGAAAAAGAAGGATGA
Source organism: Semnornis frantzii (assembly GCA_013399775.1). Lineage (NCBI taxonomy): Eukaryota > Metazoa > Chordata > Aves > Piciformes > Ramphastidae > Semnornis > Semnornis frantzii. The sequence goes on from VWYK01124186.1 coordinate 13,428, forward strand.
AGGAATTCCTGCCTAGTCAGCTTATCTTGATTCCCTCCCAAATCTGGAGGAAACAACCAGGCAGCTTGTAACCATTTAAAGGACATGAATGGCAATCAAAGAGATGTGTCAAGAATAAAAGTTTCTTTCCTCCTGTGACAAGGTAAGAAGCTGTGTGAATTGGAAAGAGGCACTCTCTGTCCGTGCTTTACTACCTTCACTGGCACTGCCTTCTCTGCATTGGCCTCTACAACCAGCTCATAAATGAGTGAAATACATCCAGCTGCAAATGCTACCAATGCTGTACAGCTGACTGTGGAGCCCATGCTTAGGTCACAGCTACTCACAGCTCACACAACACCAAGGATATATCAAGGGAGAGCTCCTAGGGATCTATCCTCCACACAGTATTATTCAATATTTTCATTAATGACTTAGATGATGAATTAGTGAGTATCCTTTATTACATTTCCAAGCAATAACAGTTCTGGGAAGGCTGCAAGCACATAGGAGGACAGAACTAGAATTTAAAACATTCTTGATAAATGAGGAAAAGGACCTGAAAGTAATAGGTAAGAAATGCCATGGGGACCTGCAAAGCTCTGCACTCATTTCCCCAAACGCAGATGAAAACTGCCTGCCTGCACAGCAGGGCTGCAGAGGGGCACTGAGCTTCACAGGGAGTCACAAACTGCTCAGGACTCCAAAGCATCTTACAGCTGCAAAAAAGGCTAATGGCATCATGCTGTCCCTGAGCCAGACTTCTGTCTCTCAGCTAGATGAACAAAATTCTGCCTACAGCTGGCAGTAGGGGTGCAGTCCTGGACAGGAGTTCCAGGTAACAGTTCTGGACATGAGGAGAACAGAGAGGATAAAAGAAATCTTGACTGATGCTATGAGCATAGACTGAAGAAGTCCAGAGAAGAGAAGGTTGAGGGGGGGTTATACCAGCACTTAAATGTGCAAAAGACAGGTGAAAAGAGAGTGTAAGTGAATTCTTTTCCATGGCCATCCTGAGCAACACAAGCAATGCTGGGCTGAAATAAAGGGAATTTAGAATGGACACCAGCAAAAAACAGCCAAGCAAGCAGCACCCTGAGGAGTTCACTTGAGGAAGATGCAAACTCCTTCTTTAGAGGTTCTGAAGGACAACATAGGCACTCACTGATCAAGACTGACAGTTTTGGTCACACTAGCTGGGCCAAGAGAATGCTCTCTTGCTTTTACAGAAACCTCATGAGCTCAGCTCCAAGACTCCTGACTGGCAGGATAAAAGTTCTCAATGAAAAATGTTTGATGCAGCAAGAACTGTTTGGAAACCTTTCTACCAAAAACACTTACCTCAAGTGTAGAGGAAGATACTTTTGCTGCTCACATCACCTCATGAAGCACAACGGGGGTGGAGGGGGGGGTGTGGAAGCCTGATGGTCCCCAAATTTTGCATCTGAAAGTTGAGAGCAGTTTCATTCCCCCAGCCTGGGCAGTGATGGGATCCTTCCCACGACTCTGCTTCTCCATACACCCTCAGCAAGCTTGCAGGAACAATGTCACTTGCTGGTGTGGCTGTCAATTTATTTATCTGATGTTTATACCAGAAATATTAGGGCACAACCTGCCCTCACATTTCTGTCTGACTCTGGTGCAGCCTGAGCTTTCTTCTTTTCTATCTTACATTCAACTGAAGGCAGCAACATCTGGAGACTTCTCTTTGCCCTTTCAAACTTCTCATGCCAGGGAATGTACTTGGATGATCACAGTGAAGGCAGCAACATCTGGAGGCTTCTCTTTGCCCTTTGAAACTTCTCATGCCAGGGAATGTGCTTGGATGATCACAGTGAAGGCAGCAACATCTGGAGACTTCTCTTTGCCCTTTCAAACTTCCCATGCCAGGGAATGTGCTTGGATGATCACAGTGTCCATAGGCATCCATGGGAGTTGTGTAGCTCAGCTGCTTGCTTAGGTGTTTTTGTATAGCTTTCCAACTGGTTAGGCAAGGTTAGGGATGCCAGTCTGATGTTTCTGAGCTGTGCAGTGCTTCAGAGGGCTTACAGGAAGAAACAATAAATAAGTTTATCCTGGTCCCTAAAATCAGATACCCTGAAACATGCTGAAAGGAAGCAATTTCTTTGTGTGGGGTCCATCAACAGCCCTTTTACCCTGACCACTGCACAGGGGTGAGCTGTGGGCAGGTGCAGATGTGCTGTGCAGGTGCAGATGTGCTGTGCATGCACAGCTCACCACAGCTTGGAGTCAGAGCAGGTTTTTTTAATGTCCTGCCCACATGGTGAGCTTTTGCAGTTGAGGAATAGAGAGGAAACTGGAAGGAGAGGAACTTCTGTGCAAGTGCCATTTCCCAGAGTAGGCCTGGGGAAAAGCAATGCCAAAGAGATCCTTTCACTAAAAACATTAAGTCTCTCTTTTTCCTGAACTCCCCATCCTGTTAGGACAAAGGATGGTGGAGCAATCAGCTTCTGCAAACAGGTCATAATCTCACACATAAGGTCCTGTCTGAAGTCAGGAATAGGCTACACCTGATGTTACTTCAGATTGCAAGTCCCATCTCATCAAAACAAAGCCCAGGTCCCTGCCACTGCTGGTCTTGTTTCCTACCAGCAGTCTCTTTATTTAGTTGATTTGATTTAAAACATCTGCCATACAGTAACTAAAAAGCCAAGTTTGCACTGGGCAAACTCTGCCAACATTGCACAATCCAATAAACTCCAGACCCAGGGATGTGCCCACATTGCTTCATTTTTGCATGCTCCTGTGCATGCTCACCATGATAACAGCATTTAATTCCTCTGTGGTTCTCCTGGACAGCTTACTGCCCTGAACCCACAGCAATCAATTCATGACCAATTTTATGTGGCCTTCTGTATGTGTCAGATCCTGACCTGAATAAAGATTTGCTCATTTTCTCAAGGAGTTTCTACAAGTGCTGCCCTCTTAATACCTCAGGGCTCAGTTCACCCTCAGGTTTAGTTGCCAAAGATGATCTGTGGAGCTGATGGTGATGGATGAAATTACCACATCTTAAAGCCTTGGATCCTGTTGGCTGAGCCACAGCACCACATGTTTTCTCTTGGCCTAAATAATTTCTTGCACAGATTATCTTCTAATTAATTTAGTTGCACAGGTCAGCTGAAGTATGCAGCTCATCTGAGAGAAGCTTTCAACACGAGGTGACTCAGTTTCATGTGATGGGGAGCAGGGAACTCCTTATGGAGAAAACTCAAAGACCTTCCTGATAGGGTTCAGGGGTGCCTGGAGCAGACTTAGAGTGGTCCATGGCATGGAGAAAAGCCTCTCAAGAGCAGCTGAGAGGAGGCAGATCAATGGTTCCTGTAATCTGGGACTGGTGCTATGAGGCAAGTGAGAGTGAGGGAGTGGGGGTCCTTTTAGTCTCTTTGGCCAACTACAGCTTGAGTTCATCTGGAACAGACCCAAATATTTTGGAAAAGGGAATCCACCTCTACCAGCATCCTTTATCAGTTCTGCATCTATTCCCAAACACAGCAGACTGTGGCCTCATCCTCACTGGCTGGTAGAGGTGTGCTGTAATTAGGTGCAGTCACAACTGAATACAGTAAGCCCTTAAGGAAAACAAAAATTGTTCCATTTATTAAAGAAACTTCACTTGGAAGTTTTTGGTTTTTTTTTTTATTTTTGCTGTGAGTAAGGTTTAGATCCATGAGTTCTACTCCTACATGCTGAGCTGCACAGATGGGGGTGGGTCATAAGAGCCTAGTGGGGTAAAGCTGGATCACAGAATGGTTTAGGTTGGAAGGGACCTCAAAGCTCAGCCAGTTCCAACCCCCTGCCATAGGCAGGGACACCTCCCACTAGCACAGGTCACTCAAGGATTCATCCAACCTGGCCTTGAACACCTCCAGGGAGGTTGTGGAGCACAGAAACACCCAATGTGATCAAAGATCAAAGATCACATTCAGTGCTTCTGTGCTCCACAGCCTCCCTGGGCAACCTGTGCNCTCCAAGCTCTCCTGGAAGCCTTCTCCTCTGCAGGCTGCAGAGCCCCAACTCTCTCAGCCTGTCCTCACAGCAGAGCTGCTGCAGCCCTCTCACCATCTTGCTGGCCTCCTCTGCACTGGCTCCAACCCTTCCATGTCCTTCCTGTGCTGGGGGCTCCAGAACTGCACACAGGACTGCAGCTGGGGTCTGAGGAGAGCAGAGCCAAGGGGCACAATCCCCTCCCTTGCCCTGCTGCCCACACTGCTCTTGCTGCAGCCCAGCACACAGTTGCTGTCTGGGCTGCACTCACACTGCAGCCTCATCTTGAGCTTTTCATCACCCCACACCCCCAGGGCCTGTTCCTCAGGGCTGCTCTCAGCCATTCCCCACCCAGCCTCTATCAGGGTATCACTATCCATGCATTAATACAGTTATTACAGCAGGGACCTTGAACATGCTGCCTACAGATAGGAAGGGCAAAAGCAGTTTTCACTGTTGCACACTGCTAGTTTGCAGCCTGTGAGTGCAGCCTTTCAACACCTAAAGAGTGGAACTAATGTGGCTTTTTGTTTGATAAACAGTTGGAGAGCACTGCAACATTGAAGCTGTTGGTTAGGGTATTTTACAGCAGTAAAAGTCGTGACCAGGACCAAAGGGTGAAGAGAACAATGCATGTCATCATGCTACCTTTTGTGGGAAGAGAAAAGGAGGAAAAAAAGTCAGACAGAAGTGTTCAGCCTAATTGTTGTCTTTGGTTGTGATTTCTGTGCCTGTCAGATAGCAGTTAGCAGGACTATTAAAGTGCATTAGCTCTCTGCTGGCGTTTAACGACAAACAGACATGGTCTGTATTCATCAAGCAATTATTTATATCCTGACCTTTTACAGAGCTGAGAATTACCCTTAAGACTTTTGCAGTGAGTGATATTTCTAATAAACCTTTAATTTTGCTCCATAAATTGTTCATATTTTTAAGCTGGGAAACTAAAAACTGTGAAATTAAACCTAGGGTGCAAGCTGTGCAGATGGGATCTGAGAGACCAGGACACAGTTTCAGGTCACTCTAAGGCAATAAAAGTGCATCATTACAACAGAAATTAAAGTGAGGTGCAGATATTAATATCTGCACAATTGACTTTTATGAGAATAAATGTATGTGACCTGCCAAGTTAAAGAATGCACAGATTGCTTTAGTGCTACCACTGTGGCAGCCTAAGAGATGGCATCTGCACCAGACTGGCCCTCAGACCTTCAGCTGAAGGTGTTAGACACCTTTAAGCCTCACCACTGCTCTGCCAGCTTCCTACTGTCAGGATGGCACTGACACACCACACTCTCAACCTTCCTTGTGTTAGCAACACTTTGCTGCTGCTGTGATTTGAAAAGGAGAAAATCATAGAATCATAGAATGGTAAGGTTGGAAGGGACCTCAAAAATCATCCAGTTCCAACATAGGCAGGGACACTTCCCTCTAGTACAGGTCACTCAAGGACTCATCCAACCTGGTCCTGAACACCTCCAGGGAGGTTGTGGAGCACAGAAACACCCAATGTGATCAAAGATCAAAGATCACATTCAGTGCTTCTGTGCTCCACAGCCTCCCTGGGCAACCTGTGCCAGTGTCTCACCACCCTCACTCCAAACAACTTCCTCCTAACATCCACTTTCAATCTCCCCTCTGACACTTCAAACCCATTCCCCTTGTCCTGCCATTCCCAGACCTTGTCAATAGTCCCTCCCCAGCCTTCCTGCAGCCCCCTTCAGATCCTGCAAGGCCACTCCAAGCTCTCCTGGAAGCCTTCTCTTCTGCAGGCTGCAGAGCCCCAACTCTCTCAGCCTGTCCTCACAGCAGAGCTGCTGCAGCCCTCTCAGCATCTTGCTGGCCTCCTCTGCACTGGCTCCAACACTTCCATGTCCTTCCTGTGCTGGGGGCTCCAGAACTGCACCCAGGACTGCAGCTGGGGTCTGAGGAGAGCAGAGCCAAGGGGCACAATCCCCTCCCTTGCCCTGCTGCCCACACTGCTCTTGCTGCAGCCCAGCACACAGTTGCTGTCTGGGCTGCACTCACACTGCAGCCTCATCTTGAGCTTTTCCTCACCCCACACCCCCAGGGCCTGTTCCTCAGGGCTGCTCTCAGCCATTCCCCATCCAGCCTGGAGCTGTGCTTGGCATTGTGCCTACCCAGGTGCAGGACCTTACACTTGGCCTTGTTGAAAGTCCTGAGGTTGGCCTGGGCACAGCTCTGCAGCCTGTGCAGGTCCCTCTGGATGGATCCCTGCCCTCTAGCAAGTGACTGTGCCACACAGCTTGGTGCCAGCTGCACACTTGCTGAGGCTGCACTGATTCCTCTGTCCATGGCACTGACTAAGATGTCAAACAGCACTGGTGCCAGCACTGACCCCTGAGGGACACCACTTGGCACTGGTCTGCAGGTGGACATTGTGCCCTTGATCACTACTCTCTGGGTGCCTCCATCCAGCCAGTTCCTTACCCAGCAGTGCTCCACACATCCAGTCCATGTATTTCCAGTTTGGTGACCAGGATGCCATGTGGGACAGAGCCCAATGCCTTGCTATATATCGAGGGTGAGGCCATGACCTTCTCAGGAAGGCTAGGTGTTTTCTAACTCAGAAAGCAATGTTGTCCCAAAGAGCAGCACACAGTCCAGACACACTTGGCTTCTGTCACAGTGTGTGTCCCAGATCAGAAACTTGCTTAGGCTTTGTTGAGTCCTGCCAAGGGGCCTGGCTTTACAGCTACTTCACAAATTAATGCTGCAGTGGGCATCTGGCAAGCTTCTCATGAGGGCCTTGGAACTTGATTTCCCACATTAAGACACCTTAAATGCTTTAAGGAAAAATGTCTGGTCCTAAGTGAACATGAGTGGTTTTGCCTCATTTTCTCAAGTGATGCAGGCTCCTTAAACTCTGCCCAGCAGCCTGCAGAGAGGCAGCTCCTTCCTCCTGGGTTTGCCTGAGATCAGCCACAGAGTGTGACCAGCATCCTCCAGATTACTGATGGCTGTGAAGTGCTATTGAGATCCAAGACCCACCTGGAGGGTGCACCAAGCCACGCAGCTCCAAGTGCCACTGAGGCTCAGTGTCTGGCTCCAAAGAGTGAAGCCACAGAGGAGACTGACACTGACTGTGTGATAGTCCCATACATATCTGACCTGTGCTAGTGGGAGGTGTCCCTGCCTATGGCAGGGGGGTGGAACTGGATGGTCTTTGAGGTCCCTTCCAACCTTAGCATTCTATGATTCTGTGACTCTATATTGCTTCCTAGACACAATTCCCTGTGGGCAGACACTTGGCTACAGCCTAATGCAATCAGAAATTGAGCCCTTGTTGTTTGACTAAAAGCATCAGGGTGGATCTCCAAATAACACATCCTCACTCCAAATAACACATCCTCACATTTCTCTAACAGAGACCCCAGCCAGCAGAATAAGACAACTCTTCTCCAGGACTGCCATCTTTAGTGCTGAATACCAGCACAAAGCATTTTTTTTTTTTTAGGAACAAGGAACAATTTCCCAAAACAGAGTTCAGAATAGAGACACTGATTTTCCAGCCTCAAACAAGAGCTTTTCCATTCATGTTTCTCATGAATGTTTTATATCTCAGCAATCTTCTGTTCCCCAACAATGTGCACCACCAGAAAGCTTACCTCATTATATGCCTTCCAAATGGATTTTTTTTCCTTCCTCTTCTCAGTGCAGGTTGTCTCATGGCACAGGACTGATTTAGCAAGATGCTTTGACATTCTAAGCAGGGCAGTAAAATGTAGAATCACAGAATCATAGAATGGTAAGGTTGGAAGGGACCTCAAAGTTCATCCAGTTCCAACTCCCTGCCATAGGCAGGGACACCTCCCACTAGCACAGGTCACTCAAGGACTCATCCAACCTGGTCCTGAACACCTCCAGGGAGACTGTGGAGCACAGAAGCACCCAAAGTGATCAAAGATCAGAGATCACATTGGGTGCTTCTGTGCTCCACAAGCTCCCTGGGCAACCTGTGCCAGTGTCTCACCACCCTCACTGCAAACAACTTCCTCCTAACATCCACTTTCAATCTCCCCTCTGACACTTCAAACCCATTCCCCTTGTCCTGCCATTCCCAGACCTTCTCAATAGTCCCTCCCCAGCCTTCCTGCAGCCCCCTTCAGATCCTGCAAGGCTACTCTAAGGTCTCCTGGAAGCCTTCTCTTCTGCAGGCTGCAGAGCCCCAACTCTCTCAGCCTGTCCTCACAGCAGAGCTGCTGCAGCCCTCTCAGCATCTTGCTGGCCTCCTCTGCACTGGCTCCAACACTTCCATGTCCTTCCTGTGCTGGGGGCTCCAGAACTGCACCCAGGACTGCAGCTGGGGTCTGAGGAGAGCAGAGCCAAGGGGCAGAATCCCCTCCCTTGCCCTGCTGCCCACACTGCTCTTGCTGCAGCCCAGCACACAGTTGCTGTCTGGGCTGCACTCACACTGCAGCCTCATCTTGAGCTTTTCCTCACCCCACACCCCCAGGGCCTGTTCCTCAGGGCTGCTCTCAGCCATTCCCCACCCAGCCTGCAGCTGTGCTTGGCATTGTGCCTACCCAGGTGCAGGACCTTACACTTGGCCTTGTTGAATGTCCTGAGGTTGGCCTGGGCACAGCTCTGCAGCCTGTGCAGGTCCCTCTGGATGGATCCCTGCCCTCTAGCAAGTGACTGTGCCACACAGCTTGGTGCCAGCTGCACACTTGCTGAGGCTGCACTGATTCCTCTCTCCATGGCACTGACAAAGATATTACACAGCACTGGTGCCAGCACTGACCTTTGAGGGACACCACTTGGCACTGGTCTGCAGGTGGACATTGTGCCCTTGATCACCACTCTCTGGGTGCCACCATCCAGCCAGTTCCTTACCCAGCAGTGCTCCACACATGCAGTCCATGTATTTCCAGTTTGGTGACCAGGATGCCATGCGGGACAGAGTCAAATGCCTTCTTGAAAGCTGAAGAAGATTCCTGAGAGCATCCTAATAACAACAGAATCAGAAGTGAAGTAGAGGAAAAAAAGAAAAATAGTCCTACTTATTCTATGGAAACACTCAGGGACAGAAAGGCCTTTATCTTCCCACATGTCAGACATCAGGCATGTTCTGCTTTATGTACTCACAAACTAAGCATGAGAATAAGCCTGAGCCCAGTTTTATGAATCCTGTGAGAATAAAAAGCTAATCTGGTCTCTAGCCATAGTTACAGAAAGCATATGCAGCTTCACAGGAGGAACAGAGCTCTGCTTTCTGTCTGAAAACGGACCTGGATAAACTGATGCTGACAATACCTTGCTTCTGAGCTTTGATGGTTTTCCTGCATGAAAACTGTAGCTGGACAGCCTGGCTGCCTCCAAATTTCTAACTGTTTAAAAATATTTGAATATTAGTTTGTGTAGGGACATTTCAGATCCAGAATTAATTTGCTGGCAGGAAGGTGGATAGATTTCTCACTTTGGAATGAACTGGAAGACCTCTGTTCAATTAGCAGCTGTGTGTGTAGGTCTCAAGGGACTGTCCTCTTTTAGAGTGACCAGAACCACCTGGATGTTGAGAAAGAGCAATGAAGACTAATCCCTGAGCAATGCTTTCTGTCCTTCTCTTGCAGAGTGACCAGAACCACCTGGATGTTGAGAAAGAGCAATGAAGACTAATCCCTGAGCAATGCTTTCTGTCCTTCTCTTGCAGAGTGACCAGAACCACCTGGATGTTGAGAAAGAGCAATGAAGACTAATCCCTGAGCAATGCTTTCTGTCCTTCTCTTGCAGAGTGACCAGAACCACCTGGATGTTGAGAAAGAGCAATGAAGACTAATCCCTGAGCAATGGGCAGCTGCCAGGCAGTAGGAATGTACCTGACAGCCTGGCACCCAAACGTTCATTCATGTGAAAAGCTGCTCTACCCAAAAGGGGGGCTTGGGTCGATTGGATCCATGAGCTTCAACAAGGCCAAATGCCAGGTCCTGCACTTGGGCCACAACAACCCCAAGCAATGCTTGGAGCAGTGTGGCTGGAGAGCTGCTGGCAGGAAGGGACCTGGGGATTGTGATTGACAAGCAACTGAATGTGAGCCAGCAGTGTGCCCAGGTGGCCAAGAAAGCCACTGGCATCCTGGCTGGGGTTAGCAATGCTGTGCCCAGCAGGAGCAGGGAGCTGATTGTGCCCTTGGGCTCAGCTCTGCTGAGGCCACAGCTCGAGTGCTGTGTTCAGTTTGGGGCACCTCATGACAAGAGAGATGTGGAGGTGCTGGAGCAGGTCCAGAGGGCAGCAAGGCTGGGGAAGGGCCTGGAGAATAAATCTTACAAGGAGAAACTGTGAGAGCTGGGGATGGTTAGTGTGAAACAGGAGGGCAGAGCTCATTGCTGTCTACAGCTACCCGAAAGGACATTGTGCAGAGGCTGCTGCTGGGCTCTGCTCACAGGTAAACAGTGACAGAACAAGAGGGAATGGCCTCAAGCTGCACTGGGTAGGTTTAGGCTGGGCATGAGGAAACATTTTCCCAGCAAGAGTGGTCAGGCACTGGAATGAGCTGCCCAGGGAGCTGGTGGAGTCAGCACCCCTGGATGTGTTTAGAAGTCCTTTGGATGTGGTGCTTGGGTCTGTGGCTTAAGGCTGAACTTTGTGGAGCAGGGATAATGGTTGGACTTGGTGATGCTGGGGGTCTGTTCCAAGTGGGGTGTTTTGGTGTGGTTCTGTGTGTGTGTGTCTTTCAGAGCAGTCACTGCTAACTAGCCAGAGCTCCATGCAAGGAGCAAGTCCTCACTGGTACTCAAACACCAGCAGCAGAACAGCTTGAGAAATGACAGGCTTTACATAATCTATGAAGCTGCAAAATGCAGGTGCACTGTCACTGCTGCTGAGAAAATGGGCAGTTGGACATTTTTTTAGCAGAATGTGACCTTCCTGTGACCTAGCAGCAAGCAGAACCACAAAAAGTCCTGTGCACCTCTGGCCCAAAGGGAAAAGGAACAAAGCAGCCAAAGTAGAATTGCAGTATAAATAAATGCACCAATTTCCTATGAAGTATTGCTATTTTAAATATGACAAATGCCAGCCCTGGGAGAAAAAAAAAACAACAAAAAAATAGTACTACATCTATAAATCTATATAGAAATGTCATGGCTTAAGGAGAGAATCATAGGATCAATACAGAGTGACCTGAGGCTCTCAGATATGCCTCACAAATGCCAACTCTCTGGCACAAAAACTCTGTGATGTGGAGAAAAACAACTCTCATCTCCCTTTTACAGCAGGAGGAGAGGCCAGGAATCACCACCCCCTTGACCACCAGGCCTTTGATCACTGTGTGGCAGGTGCACAGAGAGGCAGCTGCAGAGCTTGGGCTGCCCCTTTAAGTAAAGTGGGTTTCAGTGGTGATGGTCTTCATTTAAACAGCTTCTTTCCATTCTCAGTTATACCTAGTGAGTCTCAGGCTTTCCAGAGTGACAGGACATGGTGGTGCTACCAAAAAGAGAACTCGGGATGCCAGATCTATAGTACTGCTTTTGTGATTTGCTTTCTATAAAAAGCAGATTACTTTTCTTTTTTACTTTTCTTCTTCCTTTTTTTTTTTTCTTTTTTTTTTTTTTTTTTTTTTTTTTTTTTTTTTTTTTGGAGGGAAAATTTTTTAAA
>VWYK01124188.1:0-15488 GCA_013399775.1 Semnornis frantzii
AGATACAGACAGAAATTACAAAGGAGATTTAACACCCATAGCTACCCCCTGGAATTTCCCCCTAACCTAAAATTAAATCTGTAATCTCCAGTGCTCCAATCCTCCCCCCCACCACGCCTCTGCTATCCAAGAGGGCTAAACACAAGCCTCTGGAGGCCCCAAAACAGGCTTACTCCTTACATGTTTGTCCTGATAAAGCAGCTCCAGACAGACAGAAGGCTGGAGGGGGAGGAAAGGAAAATGAGCTGGGCTCGCTGTGAGTTTATAAAGAGATAGCAGAATTGTGGGATTGAATAAAAATCTTCTAGTCCCTAGAGGATTCTTTTAACTCTATAGTTACCAACCTGGGACAATGGGTTTTGAAAATGCTGCCCTAAAAGTATGACCAATGCATTAAAATTGCTGGATAAAAACAGGGATAAACAAAATGTAGCATCTCGTATGACTTTGTGTCTTTAGCCATAATGTCATTTTTTAGCACAATAAGGGAATGAGGGAAGCTTACATAGTGGTCCACAAATGGCCAGATTCAGATTTTGTTTAAAACAACTTTTTCTAATTATCGATGCTTTAGTTAAAATTCAACTTGGCTAAGTGTCTCTGTTATGAAGTATGTCATGTTAGACTGCTAAGGAAATATTTGCCTTGAGTCATTGCTATTTGAAAGAGGACATTCTACTCAGTAAACAATACTTTGTAATTTATTGTAATTTTAAAAAATGTATCTGTGTGTGGACAACCTTCAATTTCAGTGGACAATATGGTGTATAACCTAGATTTATTCATAGTGCAGTGGCAAGTAGCTATACTTGATTCAGCACTAACTTTTTCCTTGATTTCTCATAGAAAATATTTCTGCTCCTTAGCATTTCTGCTGTAAAATTTATGACATTTATGAAGTCTCGGTATATTGCTTGCACAAAGGACAGTAGTAAACTTCTCAATATCTATATAAGCTACCTTTTAAAGCACCATGAGCATCAGTTCATCTAAGTACAAGAAGATTTGAAATACACTTGTGTTCATTTATTACCCACCAGAGTTTTTAGATTTATCAGCAGACAAATGCATTCTATAATTATTAAGCGTACAAACAGATGGCCATTGACAGTGTCAGTGAGGCTTGTCACTTTCTAGAAACACATGCTGGCGTATTTTGCACATTTGCTGGCCATGCCCCAGAATCTGAGTAAGGGCTCTTGAAAAAAATTATTTGTAAGATACACATTTGAAAAATCAGTGTAATGAACTCTCATGTTCCTTTTCTGTAGTTCCTAAATTCAGTCTATTCTTTTGCTTCTCCAGACCCACACCAGTAATTCGCTGGATTAAAGAAGGTGGGGAACTGCCAACCAACAGGACATTTTTTGAAAACTTTAAGAAAACTCTCAAGATTATAGATGTTTCTGAAGCTGATTCTGGGAACTATAAGTGTATAGCAAGAAATACATTAGGTTCTGCTCACCATGTCATTTCAGTGACTGTGAAAGGTAATACTAAAACAATATTTAATGTGATACTGTCAGTGTCCAGAATGCAAGAGTGAACTAAAATTTCTTGGATAAGATACAGCTGAAAGGAAGAGTGATGATGGTAAAAATTCCCTGAAGAAATTATTATTAAACCAGCTGAATTATATATATATATATTTTTTTTTTTTTTCCTCTTGTAAAGGATCAGGCTAATTTGGGATAGTACTGTAACAGTAGTAAAATAATTTCTTATCTTATACCAGTGCCACACTTAATTTAGATCCTTTGATAATCTGTCATTAGACTGCCTCTTTCCATTGTTTTTCTTTCTCACCATCTCATTTCTTAATCTCCATATTTATTTTCTCCATCTTTTTTGCTCTCCATTCACATAGCCCAGATTCTTTCTCTTCTCCTACTATTGTGTTATGGTCATATATTCCTCTTTCTCTCTTAATTTACATTTCTGGGTTTCTGCCCAAACAGAAATTGTAAGTATGTTTTGAATACCATACAATACAAAAAAACCTGGAATGACAGCTAATTAGTCTTTGAAAAAAAATCATCTGTAGTGCTTACTTTGCATGCTAAATAGCCATTTATTTTCTTGTAGACCAGCATAATTTTATGATCACATCCAATGTCCTTTTTAAGAGCAGCGGTCCATCAATCCAAAATACAAAACTTGATTGCAATTTGTAATAACATATGCTGTTTGTGGTTACTCATCATAAAGGGCTGGAAAGATAGATGAATATCTTATGGTAAGGACAGTGTTCCATCCTTTTTGAGTGCTCTATGTTTTCAGCTGTCTCAGGTAAACATCTGGCCCCACTGCAATCACCAATTGAAATTAGGGAGACCAAGCACTTCGCCATTTCTAAATTTCATCCTTTTTATGTAATCAAACCCAAATTCATTCCTAACAGCCTAATGGCTGTGAGCACAGATATCTAAAATTAATCAAAACACAATTGTAGTCTCTCCAGATGCCATCTTTAGATAAATTTTGCTTTCTTTAGGAAAGGCAAGTTAAATGCAAAGCAGGCAACCCTGAAGGGAACAAAGAACCTCTTGTTGCTTATCTCAGTATTTTAATGCAGTGGATAGCTAATAGCTCGGTTTAACCAAAGTATAACCTACCAGTTAATCATTGAGTAGCACATGTAGAGAGAGGTGGGGGGTTTTTTTTGGGTTTGTTTTTTGGGTTTTTTTTGCTTTTTTTTTTTTAAATTTTTTTTTCAAATATATGTATATACATACCTTGTTTGAATTATTTTCTGGTAACCGTGACTGTGCCCTATGATTTTCTGTGCATAATTTTTGAAAACGATTGGTGTGTTTCTGTTTCTAACCTCAGCTGCCCCATACTGGATAACAGCACCCAGAAACTTGGTCTTGTCTCCTGGAGAAGATGGAACATTGATCTGCAGAGCTAATGGCAACCCAAAGCCTAATATAAGCTGGTTAGCAAATGGTGTCCCTATAGCAAGTAAGATTTTTAATTACCTTACAGAAGAATGAGTAACAGAATATGAGGAACATCAGGGTGGGTTGTTGGTTTTTTTGTTTGTTTTTTTTTTTCAAATATAAAAGAAGACCATGCATCTAAGTAGTTTTTGCCTAACAGGTGATAATAAATTCTGAATGAGATGATTAAAATACTGTGGTTCACAAAAGTAAAACAAAATGTGCCTCTTGTGCTTGAAAACACTAAAACCTGTGACCATACTACTAGTTATTCTGTCTGGTGTTCTCCAGAGAGTATTCTTGTAGAACTGAGGCCTTAGCAACAAAGCTGTCCCATCCCTATTTTACAAAGATACTGGCAGGGTGTAGCTTTTACCATTGTTTTACTATGGCAGTCATGTTTCCTAGATCTCTCCTTTGCTGCCCCACTGCAGTGCTAGTTTTGTTTAGGAACCCTAAAGACTGTGGCTGATTAGAGTACTTTTACAGGGTTTGCAGTTTACAGTATGTTTTAGCCTTCCAGACTGCAGCACTACAAAGCAGCAGCAAAACTGACTGAAAACGTCAGCAAATGCCTGGCAAACAGCTTGTGCCAAGTAGGTGTCAAAGAAAAGGAACGCCTAAGGCAGTGAAACAGCTGTTTCTGTGTGCATGGGTAAGAAAAGCAACCCTGAATTAGTGACTGAGTCACTTAATTGTTGCAGTGTTATGACTGGCTAGGCTGAATGACAGACACAAGATAGCTGCCACAAAACTGTACTGGGGAAGAACTTGCTAGAGGACAGTGCAATGTGGTGTCAGTTGGATTTGCACTTGGCTTGGCCCAGATCATAAAATCTCGCTTGGTTCTTCTATCTTAATTCTTGGCTTTCATGAAATGCTTTTATAAAAATAGACAATCTACTCCTTTAACTTGTGAGAGACAGTGTGTGCTAAAATATTGTTCTGTGCCGACCTATTGAAAGTATGACAGTATGACTTTCAGGAGCTTCAGATGTTTAAGTCTGTTGATGAAGTAGATGCCACGAAGTTTGGTACATGGAGGAGAACCTAGGAAATAGCAACAGGCAAATGAGAAATTATTTAAAATGTTTGGAGTTGAACCTGAGAGAAAAATACACAAGTTTGAGGGGAAAAGTGAAGATATAGATTGAAACAGAATTATTAGAAAGAGCCTGTTTCAAGAATCTTGGTTACGTGCAAATTGAGATCTTTAGCCTGAGATTTAAAACGAGAATTTCCATTGGTTAAATAAGTTATGTAAAGTATCATTAACCACCTCATCAACCAATGGTATTATAGGAAAACATTGATACAATTTCGTACCATGTAAAAACATCACAGTGCACATCTTATAATCAAAGTCTGGTGCTTGTCCTGCTCTTTCCTTTCTGGATTTTCAGTGTTGCCCTGGTTTGAACCACGAGCTGCCCAAAGTGAAACAACAGTAAGTAATTTACCCTAAAGGAGTAAATGCACTTGCACAGAATTGAAGGTTAAATAGAAACAAAATTAAACAAAATACAAAACCACAAAAGGTAACAAAGTAGAAGCATATATTCAGAATCAATCCCTACCCAGGCTCAGCCTCAAGACAGTAGGCCTCGACCAGCCAAAGCTCTTGCCCTGCCACACTCAGCTTCAATAGACCCTGAGGCCTCAATGTCCCCCCACTAGGCCCAGTGGTATAGCAAGAAATTAGCTTGCCAACCAAGGCTGCAGAAGACTGCAAACCCCTACAAACCAAGAAATAATGGCTGCTGCACGCACTCTGAGAGGAGAGGAGGGAGGAAAAGCAAGAACCAGTTGTGAACTCCCCTTACATTGGGTGATACAGGAAAGGAGAATAGAATAACAATTTACAATATCCTGTCTGATCCCTCTAAGACTTTCTGGTCTCTAGAGAACTTTTCTCTCTGTGACGGGACAATTTGTCCCTAAACCCACAACAAGCATTCTTCTTACTATTTTCCACACAGTTACCATTAACTGTTTTTTTGTCTCTTTTGAGGAGATTATTATCTTACTGTGTCAATGGTTTAATACATGTCTTTTTTCAGCTTCCTTGCCAGAGTTGAAGGACATGCTGTTCAAGTGACAAGTAGATTTTCCAGAAGAACAATGTGTGCTGTATTCTTGCAGGATGGGGGTATAACCCTAAGAAACAGAATTTTCAGAAGAAGCTGCAAGATGCCACTGAGTTTCCTAAATACAAGGGCAGCATATGTTGACTTCAAATAACTACCCACTTAAGTTCATTAGGGAGGAAAAAAAAAAAAAAGTTGATTGGATACTCCAGTACATTGAGTCTGTCAGGACATCTAAGAAAGAGAAGCACTGCGATCACAGGAAGTGCAGTTCTTCAGATTTGGTATAATGCCGAGTTATCAAATCTGGTCTTGAAACTACGAAGTACAGTGTGCCTTTTTGTTCACTTGTTACTAAATTATAGAACTGAGCCCCTCTGCTTCAGTGATTAGTAAATCGCTGTAAAAGGAAACTAAAGCAGCTGTTTCAGCTTCAGGGCAGTGCTGAGAGAGATAGACCCGTGGCAGGATTTCAAAGAAAAAGAGCTACATTTGAATTTCAAAGCCCTGCTGTCATTGTATATCCCACGGTGTGCCTCCTGCGGCCTGGTAATCTGTTTGCAATACTTTAATTTTCTATTGGAAAGCACAACTGGGAGATGCTTAATTCTTCCGGTTTTGTTTTTAAAGAATAGAGTCAGACAAGGAATGGGGGATGTTAAAGAAAGAACCATTCGTCCATATCTCAGTCAAAGACCAAGGCTTAGATACCAGCAGGAAAAATGGAATAATTAAAAAAAATACAGTGTGTCTTAAGCTCCTATGAAAAAAATAACAAAAACCTAATGGTGTAAATTTTGTTGCAGATTATGTTAATCAGAGGGAAAAGATAATTTTAAAGGAAGTTTTTAGGTGTCTCTAAAGTGTTTTAATGAATTTTATTAAACAGTAATCCTTAAAAGAAAAACTCCAGCATGTGTGAAAAGAAAGCTGCTAAAGACATGGTGGAGCGATAAGGACTTAGCCTCCTAATGTTTACTCACAGGAGTAATTCGAACTCATATATACAGTCCCATTGAGGTCAATTAGAATTACTTTGGCAAGTAGTAATTGAAGTTCAGACCATGACTCTGCCTTGCCTTGTACTCAATTAACACTCAAGATCTGCATTATTTATACTGCTGCATAATCCGTTGTGTTTTGCTGCTTAGATATTCAGAATGGTTTTACAAAAGGGAAACCATGCATAAAGTATCTCAACTTTTAAGAAAGTAACAACCCAGATTAATTGGGAAGGGGAAGCACTTTTGTAATTGGACTTCAAAAAGGCATTGCAAATACTGCACAAAAGACTAATTTATTGGTTCAGTGGTTTATAGTTCATGATGAGCTATTAAATATTGCACACGTTTAGATTTATACAAAGTAGTGCACTGAAAGGCACTGTTTATCTTCTTTCAATGTGTTCTTCACTTGTTTATATCACATTTCACATTGAATCCTAGGTTTTAGTTTGTCTCCATTAGTAATCGCATTGAATTTAAGGGAGAAACATTAGCCCTTGGATTTCCTTCATGAAAGGCCTTGATAATCTCTGGCTCAAAGATTCGTCATGTTCTCTGTTAGTACACACACAAACTGTTCACCACAGTCAGCAGAGAAATGTACTGGACTCTGATGTCTTGAGGAGCTTAGTCTCAGAGAGGAGAAGATTGCTGGAGCAGACATTTATCTACTGCTTTTGCTGTCATTGCGTTGGAACTCTGCACCTGGCCTAGGAAGTGCAACAGGTCTTAAAACCTTTGATAATCATGTTCTTTTGTTCTGCACAAGATAGTTAAGGACAGTCATTACTAGTGCAGGTAATACCCTGCTGTCCTGTTGGAGCTAATACTCCTATCAATATCAAGAACTTGGAAACAAGGATTTTAGTGATTACAGGAAAATACTTCGCTGAGGAACAAGTGCTATTGGTAAGCAAAGGGCATCTTTTTCCATGCCTCGTCTCTTCCAGAATTAAATCTGTCACTTCACTCTAAGGAGTGGAGGAAGCCAAAATTGGATTACTTAAGTTTCTTGTTTTCCTTACTTAGGTTTGGTCTTGGTTTGATTCCATAGGTTCTCAAGTGCCTGATGCACTGTAATGCCCACCCCCACTATTTTACTACCAGTTCTGTGTTCACCTCCAAAAGCATAGCTTCAAGCCTCCACCCCATACAAAAAAGAAAAAAGAATTCTAGTCACATAACATGTCCTAAGTTTATGATGTAATATTTAGACAAAGAGAGTCAGAGATGTGAGAGGACAATTCTGTCATGCGTTAATAGCCCCTGTTTTGGGTTTTCACGTGATATGAAGAAAGTCAGCAGCAGCCAGAGCAGTGTGAACTGAAAGCTCATTCATAGACTGTATTATTTATGATTGACAAAAAAACAGGAGCTCTCTTCTTAAGGGACATATCTTCATACCAAGCCACTTGGATATAGAATGATAGCTCAGCTTTACTAAAGAATTGAGTGACTAAGCAGTATCATTTACACAACAAGGCTTTGTATTACTATGTTAGTTTTCCAAGAATCATATATAGTCACTGTGAATGCATAGCAGGACTGATCACTTTTGATTCATGACTTGGTCTTGCTGAAGAGGATACAGGCATCTGAAGATGATAGCGATTATTTCTGCTCTCTCCTAAAGAGAAACAATTCTCTGCTTTCACTGTGTTTTTCTATGACAGTTTACTGATTTAGGTAAGAACAGCTCTTATACTTGTCTAAAATGTATTGGTTATCATTGATATGGGGAAAATAAAAGTTTTTCAGCTTGATTTCAGCCAGAAGGAATCTCTGGTATGACATATGAGGATGATACAAATATTTTCACTATAGAATTGAAACAATACTTACATACCATACAAACTATGATTATAATCCACAACATACTTCTGGGGATAATAACCTCAAACCCCCAAAAGTTAGATTACATCATACTTACCAAGCAACAACACTTCAGTGTTGTTCAGTGCTGTTCAGTGCTCTGAGACCTGCAGTCAAAGTTAGCAGAGCCAAAAACTTAGTGTCAACTGGATCTCGTGTTCAGTCTGTTGTATTTCAGAATGCCATTACAATATAAGGAACTCTGTTTTCAGGAATGGTTTTCACATTACTAGTTTTTTTTAAACCACAGGAAATCCTAATCGAAGGTATATATACCTCCCTCCTAGTGTTCTATTTTTAATCAATGTGGCTTGTTAGGTTATTTTAAAGCCACTGTATCACAGCATCGTTACTAGTGAAAGGAACACCTAGGCCAACTTTCCTGCTCAAAGCAGGGTCTTATATGCATCTGATTGGTCAGAACTATGCCCAGGCAGATTTTGATTATCTCCAAGGACAGATACTCCAGTGCCTCTTGGGGCATTGAGTTTTGGGGTCTGAACACAGTCATGGTACAAACTTTCTGTTAAAGAAACCGACTGCAACTCCAAGTAATGGAATACTTTTTTCCCCAGTTTTACACAGACCTTAATGATCTGAGCTAAACAGTTTAAAGTCAGTGAAGCAATTTAATGTTGTAATAATTTTCTGCCCCAAATACATACAGATCTTTCTTGCAGATCAGGCTGAAATTCGTATCATTTATTTGGATTGAATCTATTATATACTGCACCATCAGTTGACAGATGTTCTGATGTTCTGTTCTTGATTGTGCCTTCCATCCTGAATATGCATAAATGCACATTGACCAGCAGTTAAAATTAATAAGGAAAATACTTCAGTGGAAAAGACTAAAGCATCTCAACAAAATCTGGTCTTTTTTTCCTTCTGGTTTCAAGCATAATGGTGGGTTTTAACTGCTTCTTTTTGGAGAGCACATTTCATTCTCTTTTTTTGGTTAGTTGAAGTTTTTGTCCAGAAAAAAAAAGTGATGATGGTGCTATACTGGTTATTTAAACATATTAACAAAAGTGATTGCTTGGGCTGTCTGAAGTTAATGAATTATAGAATAGTTTAGGTTGAGGTCCCTTCCAAAGATCATCTATTTCCAACCCCCTGCCATAGACAGGGACACCTCCCAGTAGTACAGGTCACTCAAGGCCTCATCCAACCTGGTCTTGAACACCTCCAGGGAGGGAGCAGCCACAACCTCCCTGGCCAACCTGTTCCAGTGTCTCACCACCCTCACTGGAAAGAACTTCCTCCTAACATCTAGTTTAAGTCTCCCTCCTGCCAGTTTAAACCCATTACTCCTTGTCCTGTCATTACAAGACTTTGTAAATACTCCCTCCCTTCCTGTAGGCCCCCTCCAGATACCGGAAGATTATTACAAGGTCTCCTCAAAGCCTACTCTTCTCCAGGCTGAAGAGCCCCAATTCTTGTAGCCTGTCTTCATAGGAAAGGTGCTCCAGCCCTCTGATCATCTTTATGGCCTTCCTCTGAACTCACTCCAACAGCTCCATGTCCTCCTTGTGTTGGGGGCACCAGAACTGTACACAGTATTCCAGGTGAGGTCTCGTGAGAGCAAAGCGGGAGAATCCCCTCCCTTGCTCTGCTGACAATGCTTATCTTGATGCAGCCCAGGACACAGTTGGCTGTCTCGGCTGTGTGCAAATGTTGCCAGGTCATGTTCAACTTCACATCAACTCGGACCCCCAGGTCCTTTTCCACAGGGCTGCTCTCCAGACATTCACCACCCAGCCTGGGTTTGTACTTGGGATTGCACCAACCCAGGTGCAGGACCTTACACTTGGCGTTATTGAATTTCATGAGGTTGGCCTGGGCGCACCTCTCCAGCCTGTCCAGGTCCCTCTGGATGGCATCCCTGCCCCCTAGCAAGTCGACTGTGCCACACAGCTTGGTGTCATCTGCAAACTTGCTGAGGGTGCACTCGTGCATTCAGATGAGCAGAACATATTCATGGTATTGACGAGTAACTATGACAAAAGTATCTGACAAAGGCTGTACTTTCTCTGTACAGGAATGTGCTGTACATGGCTGTAGAGTCAAGAAGTCGTCTTGTACAAAGTAATGGAAAAATGACATGAAAATAGGCAATCAGGTCTTAGTTTATGAACATGTTTATGTCCTTTCTGGGCAGAGTCTCAGTGCTTTTTGCACTAAATTTTGGCTGTTACAGTGCACCTGTTCAACTGTCTGTTACAGCAGCAGAACTTCTATAGCAAATCCTCGTAATTCATTATCTTGATTGTACAAACCCACTTTAAGTATTCTGTAATCTTTTGCTATTTTACCTAACAGTGCCAAATTCAGATGTGGCACACATGTTGAAAGTGTTTTCTCCTTCTTGTGTTACTATCCTGTAATATAACTGAATTCCTTGTAAAGACAGGCAGTGCTTGAGTGGCCCTGCCATTGCTCTTTTCACCCAGGAAAAGAAAAGGACTGAAGTACTGCATGCCTTCTTTGCATCAGTCTTTAGCAAGACTTACCTTCAGTGATTCCTGATACCAGAGACCAGGGGGAAAATCTGGAGTGTGATGTACTCTTGGTGGAAAGGCATCAGGTCAGGGAATTTTAGTTTGCTAAACTAGATGTGTGTAAGTCCATGAGCCCTAATGAAATGCACTCACAAGTGCTGAGGGACCTGGCAGATACCATTGCAAGGCTACTGTTGATAATCTTTAACTGATCATGATAGCTGGGAGAAGGGCTCAAAGATAGAGGAAAGCAAATGTTACTCCTATTTTCAAGAGCAAAAAGATGATTGATGTATGGGCTTGGTAAGTGAATTGGATAGAAAAATGCTTGAACAGCCAGGCCCAGAGAGTGATGATCAGTGGCATGAAGCTAAGCTGGAAACCAGTAACCAGAAACCAGAAACAAGTAACAATGTACCCCTGGAGTCAGTCCTGTTTAACCTCTTTGTCAATGATCTGGATGATAAGGCAAAATGTATCCTCAGAAAGGTTGCTGGAAGCAGTGGCTGATACAGCAGAGGATCATCCTGCTATCTAGAAGAATCTCCACAGCTAGAGAAATGAGCTGACAAGAGCTTTGTGGAGTTCAATAACAAGTGCAAAGTTTTGCACCTGAGGAAGAACAACCCCATATACCAATACAAACTGGGAGTCACCTAGCTGGATAGTAGCTTGGCACAAAAGTATTTGAGTAGACTTGAATGTCCTGGTGGATACTCAGATTATTATGAGCCAGAAATGTGCCCTTGTGTCAAAGAAGCTAGTGCTATTCTAGGCTGTATTAGACAAAAGTATCACCAGCAGATCAAGGGAAATGATCCTTCCATTATCTGGACACAGTCCAAACTGTAGATAGCTCTGCTTAAGTAGGAGGTTGGACCAGATGATGTCCAGAGATCTCTTCTCTGTGTGTGCAGCAGTGNTCAAAGAAGCTAGTGCTATTCTAGGCTGTATTAGACAAAAGTATCACCAGCAGATCCAGAGCCAGCCCTTGCAAAACACGTGATACATGGGCAAAGATCTGTAGTTTTCACAGAATCACAGAATGNATCTCTTCTCTGTGTGTGCAGCAGTGCATGCTAATGATCGTTAAAGCAGCTGAATGATGCAGTGCCTATGCTTTTAGAGCCAGCCCTTGCAAAACACGTGATACATGGGCAAAGATCTGTAGTTTTCACAGAATCACAGAATGTTAGGGCTTGGAAGGGACCCTGAAAGATCATCCAGTCCCAGCCCACTGCCAGAACAGGATTACCTAGAGGAGGTCACACAGGGACACACCCAGGAGGGTTTTGAGTATCTCCGGAGAAGTAGACTCCACAACCTCTCTGGGCAGCAGTTGGTGGGAGGATGAAGTGTGTCTGAAGACAGATTGTTGAATAAATGCCAGTCTCAACAGAGGGCTTTCTAAAATCAGTGCCCTTCAGCATGCAAGTGGCTATACCAGGCAAACAAGTGCTAACTAGACATTTTCCTCAGGTTTGGTTGGTGGGTTGGTTTGTCTGGATTGGTTTCAGGATTTTTTTGTTTTCTCTTGGGCCCAGCAGATTGAAGCCCTTTTCTGAGAATGTGCATCTATGTCCTTTCTTCCAAATAACTGAAGAGGACTATCTGTTTTTATCCTTAAATATAGCAGTGAGAAGGGAAGATGGTAGCTTTCATTTTATATGATAAGTTAATAGCTGGGTCATACTCTAGGATCCATTTCTCTCTTCAGTCATAGATGACTGAATTAGTGGCTTCCATTTCTCTGAAGGGGCCCTACCCTTAGCCTGTAAGATATTGTGTATGGGAGTGTATGTGAGTGGTGGAGCCTGTGCATGCATTAAGGATCTGTCTACTGCAGGAGTCAGAGGGCATGAGAGTGAAGCCCAGAGCATGGATAGGAAGTAGCTGTAATTGGAATGGCTATAGGCAGGTCTCTTACCTCCTGGGATGTCGATTGTCCATATTTTCCATTTAGCAATGATTTGTATGGAGAAACAGAGCGCTTGCCACAGCTGGCTGGCCTGCCTGCTGGGCTACTCACCTGCTCCATCTAATTTCAGCTCATGAGCCTTTTAATGAAAATGGCATTTACATAGAATAAGAAGTAATGTGAAATACGGAACACAATAGGATGTAAGCGAAAGAAGAGGAAAATAACTGCCAGAAGTCCACAGAATAAACTTTCTAAATTCTGTTAGTACCTTTTTTCTTTTTCCACATTTTTGGATTTGTGATACTTATTTCAATTCAGAATGACAGAAATCAGAGTTAAAAATTAAGTCGAAAGCTGTTCTTGAGGTATCTGTTTGGAAATCAATGTAATTGCTTTATGTGCAGAATTGCTTTAGAGTTCACTCAAGGTGGAAATACCCTTAACACAGGAGCACAAAACTGGTCTCCTTCATCTGGTTTCTTCTTTTCTAATTAATCATGCTTATTTTGGCAGATTTGAGAAAATATAAGAGAAATTTCTGAAGTGTTTTTACAGATAAGTACTGAGATTTTGTCACTTATAGAAAATTTATATTAGTTAATTGGTCTCTTCTATGTATCTGAATAAACAAATTATTTGATGCAAAAGCGCCTTCCACAAATTATTTTATTCATGCTCCAATAAAATGTCAGGGTGTTAGTCCTATTAGTATATCAGTAATTCTACCATCAAATTTCTACATTGGTGATGTACTTACTTGTTTTTATTATTTTCTTTAAAAAAAAAATATATATAATTTATGCATTTTATGCAGTGCAGCTTTGCAAGCAAAGGTTTTTGTCTGTTGTACCTCTTCAGCACCATCCAGTTGTACCACAGCCAGCAGCTATCATTATTCATTTGTATCTTAAAATTTTCCTTTCAGTTGTATTCTTTATTATTCTGGGATGGAAGAGCCGTTTGACAGCTTAGGCTATGATGCCATTGTATAACTCTTAAGATAAGGGAAAGAGTGCCACCTACTGAATTACTTACACTGGTCTTGTGAGGACTCTTGATTTTCTCTTAAAGCATAAGAGAATTGCTTATGCTTTACTGAGTAAGGCTGTTTCTGTGTTTGGAGGATAACTATTTGAAAAGCTGAAAGCTTTAAGTTGCAGTTTACTGTATGATTTTTAACAGCTTTTTCTTTTGACATTCAGAAATATTTCCTTATTTTTCCTATACTGCTTGCATCTTGTCGTATAAGTAGCTTTCCTCACTGTTGCATGCAAAATATAACTTCAGCTTCATTTTTAAAAACAATATAAAACACATTTCAAAAAATGGGAACTCTATCATCCTCATTTAAATATTTGTAGAACTTCCTCGGTCATATTGGAATGAATCTGAACCAGTGAACACTCATCCAAGAAATCAGACTCAAGGTCACTCAAAATTATTTTTCTTTTCAGAAGTATGAAATATATCACCTTAACAACAGTTTAGAAAAAGTTGGTTGGTTTTATGTGATTTTTTTATTCGTTCACAGTTGCTCCAGAAGATCCTAGCAGAAAGGTAGATGGTGATACCATTATTTTCTCACATGTGCAAGAAAGGTCAAGTGCTGTTTATCAATGCAATGCTTCTAATGAATATGGATACCTGCTAGCAAATGCATTTGTGAATGTTCTAGGTAAGAAACAGATTTTCTATTTTTACATGTTCTTCATTTGTCTGCTGCTACTACACTTGCATGCTCAAGGTCTTCAGTTGGATGTATTTCCTGAGCCCTGTAAAAGGCAAGACAAAAGGGCACAAAGCTTACCTTGTCTTTTGTAGAATATTCCTGAATTTCACTTTCACTATTCCTAAGTAAGAGGGATACTTGTGAAAGCTGGAGAAAACTCAGAAGAAATTTTATCTCTGTTGTTTGTTTATGTGAATCATAGAATCATTAATGTTGGGAAAGATCTCTAAGATCACCAAGGTTGGACCATNATGTCCAACTATGAACCCAGCACTACTATGACCACTAAACCATGTGCTGAAGTGCCATGACTCCACATTTTTTTAATGCCTCCAGGGATGGTGACTTCACCACTTCCTTGGGCAACTTGTTTCAAGCAAATGGAAGTATAAGAAATAAGGCAGGAATTATATTCCTAAAGTTAGTATGTTTCAGTAAAATGTCATTGATGAGGGATGTTTTGGATTAGTTAAATAGACGTTCTCTTAATTGCTGTTGCAACGGGACATGATTATGTGTTTGTCTTGAAGGCCTCTCAGGAATTTTTTTTTAGCTACGTGATACTAAGGCCTCTCATTCTTCTCACTGAATTTATCAAATCCAGTAGCAAAATCTTGGACAGAATGGCCTCTAAAGACTCTCCTGCAACAACTGGCAGATTTTTCATTTGAGACACACTGTTTTCTAAGTAAAAGAATATACAGGTGTTTCACCAGTCACACAGCTTCTTTAGCCTGCAGATTTATTCAGGACTATGTAGTTCTGTCTGTTCCCAGGAGTTTCTCTTCTTGAAGTATATTCTGATTTAAATTTTCCAATTAAAATTATTGCCTTTGGTGCCCATCCCTGTAACTTGTAAACAAGGGAGAAACATTTGTTTTTCACAAGATAATTCTCCTATACTTCTGTTTCCTTGGGCTATTGGCAGTAGAACATATTTAGACCTAGACTGAGACCAGAAATCACTCCACAGAAGGATGTTGACATATAGTTCTTCAGGCCATTTTTGATGTCTTAGTATGCCTCTTTGTATCTATATTCAGATGTCTTTTGTCTTTTCAGCTGAGCCACCACGAATTCTAACTCCTGCTAATAAACTGTATCAAGTGATTGCGGATAGTCCAGCATTGCTAGACTGTGCTTATTTTGGTTCACCTAAACCTGAAATTGAATGGTAAGCTATAGTTGCTATGCTTATGCTAAAAGAGACAGTTATATTTATGGGGAAAAAACATCTTTAATTTTAAAACTACTTTTACTGTAGTTTTTAAATAGTACATTTTAAAATATGTATTAATTGCAATATGCTAATACAGTATCACATACCCTTGACATAACCACAGTTATCCCTATGGAATCAAGTTTAAATTTCATTATATGATTCTATCTGTAGTTTCTAATTTAGTAATCCCAAGTTTGTGTTTTTTGATAA
>VWYK01124189.1:0-16391 GCA_013399775.1 Semnornis frantzii
ATTAGCTCAAATCAGCACAACTGTTGAAACAGTTCTGCAGGCATCCCTACATTGTGCCTATAAATATCTTCCTCATGGAGTCTCTAATGCAGTCCATCTTGAGCAACATCTTCCTGTAGTTTATTCAGGACATCAAGCAGCAGTGACATGAGGTGAGAAAGTTGCTCTGCTCCTTGGTAAAGCAGTACCTGGCTATGCCCTTCACCAAGATGAAGGGGAGTCAACTCCTGGCCTTCAAAGACATTCTACTCCTCCAAATCCTTGAGTACATACTCAAAGGCTGCTAAAATTGGCCAGGCAAAACAGGCTTCCACAACTGCACCTGAATTGAAACAGCACTCCCTTTTTCTCTTGGCAAATGGGAGGACAACCTGCAATGCTCTGCAGCCATGAAACTCCACTGGCTTGTCTGGTGAGGTGTCTAAAGAACAGGTCTTCTGAGGAGCGATGCATGAAATGAGGTTGCTTAGCTTGAAAGAGGAGCTTCAGGAAAGACCTCCTTGCTGTCTACAACTCCCTGAATGGAAGTTGGAGTAAAGTGGAGGTCGATATCTTCTCCCATGTAATAAGCATGAAAACAAGGGGAAATGGCCTCAAGCTGTGCAGAAAAAGTTTAGGCTGGACAGGAGGGAACAGCTTTCTCCAAGAGAGTTGTCAAGGCTGCCCAAGGAAGTGGTGGAGTCCCCATCCCCAGAGGAACTGAAGAGCCAGGTAGGTGTGGTGCTGAGGGGTATGGTTTCACAGAATCACAGAATGTCAGGGCTTGGAAGCAGCTTTCCAAGCAGACATACAGCAGCAGAACTCAGGACATGTAATGAACTCACCATTTAAAATGAAGTTCCTGTGGCTTTTTAAGGTTGCTAAGGCATTATTTTGCACAGAGGATGCTGACACATTCACAGGTGTAAAAATTAGCTACCCATGGATCTGGGAGATGATGTCCCCACAGCCTGAGTGAAAAAGTACAGAGCTATGAGCAGAAAACAGGCTCCAGTCTTGCAGATAGAAGAGTCCCTTCCTCCCTCCAAAAAAGGTTAAGGCACCAAAAGTACTGCACAGCTCCTTCTTGCCACCTGAGTCACAGCCATTTGCATGTTCCTCATCCATGAACAAAGCAAAGCAAGAAGACTTCACAGGAAGTGTCATACTTTGAAGTATCTGTTTAATAAATGATGGTCCAATTGATTCAATAATTGAAGCCTGAACTGCTTCCAGCCATCACAGACCCAGCCTGTGTCTAAACAGCCTGAGGCTGAATTAATTACAATACCAATAAGGACTTCAATGCTGAAGACCTACAATGAGTTACTCTGCCCTAGGTGATCCTGCTGGGGCAGGAGGGTTGGACCTGATGATCTCTGGAGGTCCTTTCCAACCCCTAACGTGGATTCTGTGATTCTTCTGGTCAGATGTACATTTTTGATACTTCTTTTGCTGAGCAAGAAAGGATACAGACTTAATTTTCTAATGAAAATGCTTCCCATCTACAATGACAGGCATGCTGGCTCTTCTAGGAGCTGTATTGTGGCTTCCCACTCCTATGGTTTATTTTGCATGTTTTCAGGGAGATTAACAAGACACCTCCCAGTTCTAAAGACAAAGGTTTTGAGCCAATTCAGAACTTCCTACAAAGTGCACAAATGTACTTTTGGTGAAAAGCATGAAGGTGCAACTTAAGCCTCCTTACAGGAACACCTATTTAATAAATAAGCCACACCTGAGATGAAAGAACATAGGTATGGCATCACAGAATGCTTTAGGTTGGAAGGGACCTTTGAAGGTCATCTAGTCTAATATCCCTGCAGTCACCAGGTTGCTCAGAGCCCTGTCCAACCCAACCTGGAATGGTCCCAGAGATGGGGCATCTGCTGGGCAAACTGGGGAAGTGTCTCACCATCCTCAGTGTAAAAAAATTCTTCCATATATCTAGGTTAAACTTCTCCTCTTAGTTTAAAACCATCTGTTGCATCCTCTACTGGTGTTTGAAAAGCTTGGACTGAACATGAGCCAGCAGTGTGCCCAGATGGCCAAGATGGCCAATGGCATCCTGGCCTGGATCAAGAGCAGTGTGGGCAGCAGGACCAGGGAAGTCCTTCTGCCCTGTGCTCAGCACTGCTCAGGCCACACCTTGAGTGCTGTGTCCAGTTCTGGGCCCCTCCATTCAAGAGAGATGTTGAGGTGCTGGAAGGTGCCCAGAGAAGGGCAGCAAGGCTGGGGAGGGGCCTGGAGCACAGCCCGGTGAGGAGAGGCTGAGGGAGCTGGGGGTGTGCAGCCTGCAGAAGAGGAGGCTCAGGNGGAAGAAATTTTCCACAAAAAGAGTGATTGGCATTGGAATGGGCTGCCCAGGGAGGTGGTGGAGTGCCTATCCCTGCAGGTGTTTAAAAAGAAGCTGACTGAGACACTTAGTGCCATGGCTTAGTTAATTGCAAGGGTTAGGGGATGTGCCATGGCTTAGTTAATTGCAAGGGTTAGGTGATAGGTTGGGCTCAGTGATTCTAGAGGTCCTTTCCAATCTGGTTAGTCCTGTGATTCAATTTAGCCACAAAGGATCTGGTAAGTGCAAAATAGCTGCAGGCTTAGTTCGTCTTGTAACCAAAGCTTCACTGTAATAAATTCAAGGTTTTCAGGTGTCTTCCCTGTAGAGCAAGCATACAAGGAAAGACGTAAGGGATGAGACAAAGGACTGCTTGACTTCCCTGCTGAAGTGACCACTAGCACCCATCTGGAGAGGACTCCCAAAACAGAGTGTTAGAGCCAAGCAAAGTGGCTGATGTTGGAGCAGAGGCTTTTTGAGCTCTAGAGACTTCTTCCAGAAATTTACATGCTTTAAGTAGGGTGATTTTTATGATGTCTTTTCTAATAACACAAGTGAAAGGAGTTGGAGCCAGGTACAGCTGCTGTCTGAAACCTTTACCATCAAAGAACAGATAAATCACAAGGAGAGAGGTGATGCCTTCGCACTACATTGAAGCAGACATTTCATATCCCTTGCAAGTACGACTCCAAACCCTCCCAATATTTACTTCTCCACTTCTACCTACTTAGAAAAGGGTTGAAATAATAAACACCTTCCAGGGCATCAAAATTTCAATCACTGATCTCTGGGAGAGTTGAAGACATGGTACAAAATGTGTTTTCCAAAACTAGACAGGCTGGGTTGGTAACTTTGTGCTTCCCAAGGTATTGAATAGCAAAGGAGTGTCATAAAACCAGCAAACAAATCTATGGCTCCTGGTGCTAATACTGAGGAAATCACCAAAAAGAAGCAAGTTTGGTTTCATATTATAAAGACTATCAACGTTTCAAAAAGAGAAGAGGATATTTGATAGCAGAAATGAAGACTGATTATCTGTTCTCAGCAAAACAGAGCTTTGCTCTGTGTCTGGGCTCCCATGGAGCACTACAAATGACACAGGAACATCAGCCCTTGCCCATCAGTGATCTTCCCTTCCAAGTACACACACTCAAAGCAGCACTCAGCCTCAAAGGACAAGTATTAGTAGGTGGATGAATGAAGTCAGACAATTTCAAGGACCACATCAGCAAGGATGGCCAGCAAGGAGTATTTTTTTCCCCCTCACATTATAATACAGTAATAATTTGGACAGAGAGGCTACAAAGGCCATCAGAAAGAGGAGAGATGTGATGCCTGCAAGATCATAGAATGGTAAGATTGGAAGGAAGCTCAAAGAGTATATAGTTCCCATCCCCTGCCACAGGCAGGGACATTTCCCACTAGTACAGGTCACTCAAGGCCTCGTCCAACCAAGGTGGACTCAGTTCCCTCTCTTCAGCTGGAAATAAAAGTATATAGGGGAGCTTTCAAACTCTTCCTGTATGGCTTCCACCTCTGAGATAGTATTGAACACAATCCTACAGGTGACACTGAATTTGGTGGGAATGTTGATCTGCTTAGGGTCAGGAAGGCTCTGTAGAGAGATCTGGAGAGGATGGATCCATGGGCTGAGGTATGAGGTTTAACAAAGCCAAGGGCTGGGTCCTGCACTGAGTCACAAGAAACCCCATGAACACTCCAGGCTTGGGGCAGTGTGGCTGGCAAGTTGCCCAGCACAAAAAGATCTGGGGATGCTGCTTGCCAGCCACCTGATTCTGTGCATAGAACCAGAGATTGGCCTGATTTGGGTGAACACATTAAGACACGTGGCAAGAAGAAACACATACCAACACAGATGATGGAGAAAAAGTTCACTCTTCTCTCAAAATATGTTCAGTTTTCAGCCTCTCAGTGCATCAGAGACACTGAGTTGCTGCAGTGTGTTCAGAAAAGGGCAATGAAGTTGCTGAAGGATCTGGAGAGCAAGTCTGGTGAGGAGCAGCTGAGGGAACTGGGGTTGCTTAGGCTGGAGGAGACTGAGTGGAGATCTCATTGTCATCTACAGCTCCCTAAAAGGAGGTTGGAGTGAGGTGAGAGTCACCCTCTTCTCTCTAGTATCAGGTGATAGAATGAGAGGAAATGGTCTAAAAGTGAGACAGGGGAGTGTTAGGCTGGAGATAATAAACAAATGTCTTTGCTGCAAGAGTGGTCAAGGATTGGAATAGGCTGCCAAGGGAGGTGGTGGAGTCCTCATCTCTGGTGGTGTTCAAGCTATGTGTGGACATGGTACACGTGTGGGATGTGGTTTACTGGCCATGGTGGTCAATGATTGGACTCAATGATCTTAGAGATGTCTTCCAACTGAATGGATTCTGTGATTTCTCCAAGTTTTAAATACGTTCTTAGTGTTCAGTGGTGCCAAAAACTCTTCCCCTCCAATCCCATTCTTGCCAGATTTCTGATGTTATCTAGCAGGCAGGCACTGATGAAGGAGCATACCCCCTCAGGGAAGTGTTTGTCTGCTACTCCACATCCAGGTTGGCTGTAATGGAGAGCTTGATGAATTTTGTATTAGCCAGATATGCACAAGTGAAAGGGAATTCCAAGCCACTGATTACATTGGAAGAACAAGGAGATAAGGCATTTGCTTTTCATAGCTCTATACAAGAGTTCTATCCACAAGGAACACAAGAAAATAGCCAAGCACAGATATGGGACTTCCTTATTCTTGTTTTCTATGTATGATTGCCTGTGTTCTTTAAGAATCAAATGATCTGGGGGGGCAAGATCCTGGATCATTAGGGCTTTATTTGTGGATAATGAAGACCATAGTCATTGACCTGAAGCCACTCACTGGGTTCATCCTTCTGTGTCAGTATAACTACTGTAATTAGCAGACAACAACAGGTTCACTGATTATATGGAGCTCTGTGAAGATCACAGCAGTAGACATCTGCCTTTATCTGCACTTTGTGTACTGAGCAATTCAAACCCACTTCAACTGAAGCAGTCTGCATCATGTTCCTTTCAGCACCCAGAAGGCTGTTAACCAAGCAGGCTCTCATCACCGCTTAATCACTACCTCCTTAGCAGAATAAAAAGGCTGAGGCTGGAGGACAGAACAAAACCAAACCATTAAAGCCCTGGAGCTGTAAAACCACCAGCCCGTGCCACTACACCCACTGGTGTTATTAACTGAACAGATAAAACTGTAGATATGAGGGAACAATTGACTTGAGCAGCAGCAGCCCAGGGGCAAGCTTCTGTGTCTTCCTGATTAGCTTCATTCAATTATGTTGCCTTAATTGCTCATGTGCTCGAGCTCATTAAGTGAAAAATAATATTGCTGTCCCACGGGTTGTGTGTTTGGGGGTTGAGAAATGGACACCGCTGGTGTACCTTTGAGCTATCACCAGAGACACTTCAAAGAGCAGTTAAAGCTACCAGAAGCCAAGGAGACCGCTACTGAGTGGGACCTTTCTGGATTCTCTAACTGGCTGTGAGCTCAGCGATGGAGTATTGCTCATTTTCTTCTCTACTGCTGCTAAATTTTCACTTTTCAAATCATTCAGTTTACTTTTTCCCTTCGAGATCACTAACATTTCAGAGTTCAGGTTAATACAGCACCTCATAATTTTAACAGCACCAGAAAACAAACCAAATCTTTGGCTTTGCCTTTCTAGTGCTAACCTGTAACCACTGCAGCTATTCCTGAAAGGTGTCATTTACAACAATTCCACCTCATCCTAGTTGTTACTACAGAATCACATTAAACATTACACTGATTCACCTGGCAGAATCCAGTTGATTTTAGAGGGAGAAAAACCACCCTGAGTCAAGTATTATTGACTGAGTAAAACCTGTTGTTCCTATGAAAGGAGACAGGAAAGAACAATAAAACCATCACAAACTCACCATGACATAACCACATCAACTGCTCTGTCATCCAGAATCACAGAAAACATCCAGTTGGAAGAGAAGTCAAAGATCATCCAGTCCAACCTCTGACCAAGCACTGAAGGGTCAAACACTGTTGTAGTATCATATTATGGTTTGGGTTGAAATGGACCTGTAAAGGTCAGCTTGTCCAACTCCCAACATCTACAATGAAATTATGGAGGTCTGAGGCAGCTGCAACCATTAAACCATGTCCCTAAGCACCAGGTCCACACACTGCTTGAACACCTCCAGGGATGGTGACTGCTGCTGCCCTGGGCAGACCATTCCAATTGTGCAATACCCCTCCATGTGAAGAAGGATTTCTTAGCACCCAGCCTGTCACAATCAGATACCCTAACGCTAAGGAAGAATTGATCACCCTGGTTTCCTTTGATGATTTTTTTTTCCTGACACCTTTAAAAACTTACTGTCTTTTTGGGATTGGGTTTGACTAATTTTTTTTTTGTGCTGTGTCATCCATTTGAAACCAAACCAAAGCAGTAACAGCAAAATAGGCAACCCATCTGCTTTTCAAGAAGCATTATTGAAATGGGAGAAATAGGATGGTTGGGGAGGGACTTTTGAGAAAGGCACAGAGTGACAGGATGAGGGATAATGGCTAATAGCTTCAAACCGGAAGGAACTGGCTGTAGATCAGACATTAGGAACAAATTCTTCCCCATGAAGGTGGAGAGGCACGGGAACAGGTTGCCCAGAGAAGTTGTGGAGGATGGAAGCTAGGTTGGATGGGACCCAGTCTAGTAGGAGGTGTCCCTGCCCATGGCAGGGGGGCTGAACTAGATGATCTTTACAGCCCCTCCAACCCAAACCACTCTACAGTCAGCCTGCACTGGTAAACCAGTAAGAAAGCAAACAATAAAATCACCACCTCCAGCAATGCCAGGCAACAACAAATGCTTTGTTTTAAATGTGGACCATCCAGAGATTTGGATGAGGCTATTAATGAAGGAACTCCCCAGCTACTTACAGCTGTGGTTCCTCTCTAGGACTTGAAAAAAGTCTCTTTGAATAACTCTGTTTAGCAATAAGCCAGGAAATCAGTTTCATGCAAGGCTTGCACAGCAGGTCAAATAATTAACTCCTGTCCCATTATATATCCTTAAAATCAGAAAACCACTTGGCACCAACAGAATTATTTGTAGCTGCTCAACTCAATGATGTGCCCAAATGAGATGGTGCTGCTAATGGAAAAAAACCCTTCTTGTCAGTATAACTGAATGAATACAAGCAGCTCATTCTAGCAACCAAAGAGGAAAAATACTTATTTTGCTGGTTTTCTCAACAGCTAGCACCACAGAGCAGGATCTGACCTATTTTAAGGGACATAGAAATCGAGAAGGTAATATTGTGTCACTACTGCAGGCAAAATAATTAGTGGCTTCATAAAAACCACTGACTAAAGCTGTGATAATACAGTAGAGGATCGAGCAAAGCAAACCATGTATGTGAATTATTTCCTGCTCTGCAGGAATGTGTTTTTAAATGCCTCACAGTTTGCCATCCCTTAAATAGAAAGCTCTTTCAGATGGTTCCAAAAGGAGAAGCGATAATGTTTACCAAGCCTGAATTCACAAAGGGAAACTGAACTGGCATTATAGGAAAACACACCCCAGATCATATCCCAACAGCCATCCTCCTCTGAAAATCAGCTTTCTAGGATAATTCACACTAGATCTGTTCAGCTTTCAACTGCAGAGAATCCCCATTTATCTCTAAAGCCTATTTGGGGGCAGAATTTCTCTCCCTCGCTGCCTTTTTTCGCCTCCTCAGCCCTCTGCTTTACAATGAGTGTTAAGGAAGTGCATCAGGACAATGCCAGGTTACTTAACTATTTGATTCCTGCTCCTTCTAGCCTACGAATATAAACCACTCACCTCCACACCAATGTGAGTCTCCCTATGCTTCAACACACTAATAAATGTGTATTGAAGCAGCAAAAGATAGAGGAGTTGTTCTTCAGCTTAGACAGGCTGAGAGTAAGACAAGGAGAAACAGAATGAAATTCAACAAGGGCAAGAGTAGAGTCTTGCACCTGGGAAAGAACAACCCCAGGGATCAGTATAGGTTGGGGACTGATTTGTTGCAGAGCAGTGAAGGGGAAAAGGATCTGGGGCTCCTGGTGGATGGAAAGTTGACCACGAGCAGCAGTGTGCTCCTATGGCTAAACAGGGAAATATTACTCTGGGGTATATTAGAAAGGGTGTGGTTAGGTCAAGAGAGGTTCTCTGCCCCCTGTGCTTATCCTAGTGAGGCCACATCTCAAATACTGTGTCCAGTTCTGGGTCTCTCAGTCTGAGACCACCCAGGGAACTGTTTGACAGAGTGCAGCACAGAGCCACAAAGATGATTAAAGGAGTGGAACATCTTCCTTATGAGGAAAGCCTGAAGGAGCTGGAGCTCTTTAGCTTGGAGAGGAGGAGGTTGAGAGGTGACCTCATTTTTGTTTATAACTATCTAGAGGGTGAATGCCAGGAGTCTGGAGCCAGGCTCTGCTCGGTGATGGCCAGCAACAGGACAAGGGCCAATGGTGGATGTTGAAGCACAGAAAGCTCCATGGAAACATAAAGGAGGACTTTTTATTTTTCCCCCCCTGTGAGGGCAACAGAACACGGCACTCAGAGTAGCTGTGGATTCTCCCTCTCTGCAGGTGTTGAAAACCTACCTAGATGTGAAACAGCACAGGTGACCCTGCTCTTTTCCAACCCTGTCGTGGGTTTAAAGAGCTGACAGAGTGAAGCTCTCAAACTAATTGGAGCAAAAACCCAGAATTATATTTGGAGAGAGTTACAGATAGAAATTCCAAGGCAGATACAGAATCCATCAGCGAGCCCCCTTGAATTTTCCCCCAACCCAAAACTAAATCTATCATCCCCAGTGCTCCAATCCTCCCCCACCNAGGCCTAAGCACAGCCTCTGCAGGCCCCAACCAGGCCTAAGCACAGCCTCTGCAGGCCCCAACCAGGCCTAAGCACAGCCTCTGCAGGCCCCAACCAGGCCTAAGCACAGCCTCTGCAGGCCCCAACCAGGCCTAAGCACAGCCTCTGCAGGCCCCAACCAGGCCTAAGCACAGCCTCTGCAGGCCCCAACCAGGCCTAAGCACAGCCTCTGCAGGCCCCAACCAGGCCTAAGCACAGCCTCTGCAGGCCCCAACCAGGCCTATCCTTACATGTTTGTCCTGATAACGCAGCTCCTGCCCGGCAGAAGGCTGGAGGGGGAGGAAAAGAGCACAAGCTGGGCTGGCCCTGAGCTTATGAAGAGATAGCAGAATTGTGGCATTGAATAACAATCTTCAAGTCCCAAGAGGACTTTCTTAACCCTATAGTTCCCAACCTGGGACAATCCCCTAACATTCTGTGACATTTTTTTTTTAACCTGAGTCTGTAAGACCCTTGGACTCCTCTTAAGTCCATATACCTGTTTTCTTCTCTTTCCTAATTATTTTTTTCTTTTACCACCTGAACACACACACAAAACCCAAACCAAACCAAAAATAGAATAAAAAACCCCACACACCCGAACAAACCCCACACCACAAAAACAAGGTCTCTCTCTCCTCTTTCCTCACAAACTACCTATAAGATGTATGAGAGAGAGGGGATTTGCCTGGGAGGAATCCCTGTGACCATGTCTGCCCATAAGGGCTAAAGTCTTCAAGACAAAAATCTTTGTGTTTTATTAAGTTGACATTAAACATCAACGTCAAGTCCTCAGTTGCAAAAGTAAACTGCATTTATTCATGGAATCATTTTGGCTGAAGAAGACCTTTAAGATAATCAGGTTCAGCCACTCTCTGACTCTCTCAAGGCTGGGCTGCCCCTCAGCATGACATCTCTGTGTCTCTGAAACACCTTCAGGGATGGGCATTCAACCACCTCCCTGGGCAGTTTGCTCCAGTGTTTGAGAACCCTTTCAGTAAAGAAGTTTCTTCTAATGCTCAACTTAAACCTCCTTGGGAGCAACCTGAGGCCATTTTCTCTTGTCCTATCACTTGTTACTAGGGGAGAGAAACCTCACTTGCTCAAATCTCATTTTGAGAAGCTGTAGAGAGTGAAAAAGTCTCTTCTCAGCCTCACACTACTACAGGCCAACAATTACAAACTGCAGTTACTTCAAAACCTGAAGCAGTTTTGGAGGAAAGACATGGGAAGGGGTTTGGCTTGGGTGGTTGCTTTTGGTTTGAAGCTCAAAAGTCCAGAAACTCCCTCTCCACAAGCATTCCATGTAAATCCCTTGTGATTGCCCAAGTTTGCAAGAGCCTTAGTCAAGAAAGTGTGTCTGTGTTTAATGCCAGACAACAGCTGAACAGCAATGATCCCCTAATTTGAAAATGATTACTGTAAATGAAGGAATTAGAGTGAGCCACGAGAGCTCATCCTTCACAACTACAGCCCAAACACAGCTCTGGTCCTGCAGTGCACACCACAGCAGATCCCTTGCTGCGTGGATGAACCCACACCCCTCACAGCTTCAGACCTCCTAGAAAAAACACAGATTCCTACTTAAAGCCTTCCAAAGTGGGAGTCCAAACTTACTAAGCACCCAACATGAAAGTCAAGATGTAAATAAAAAAAACAGAGGCCACACTGACTGTTTTGGTGATTTTTTTCCTAGACTCCATTCTTCAATCTTCATTTTTATTGCCACTGTAACTGGAGATGTCCTGCAGTAACTCACTCTTCAGTCACAGCTTTGCCACATAAGAGTGCTTCTTACTCTGGACTCCTCAGCTCAAGATAGACAGAGAACTGGAGTAATCTCTGTGAGAAGGAAAGGCTGACAGACCTGGGGCTGTTGAGCCTGGAGAAGAGCAGCCCCAGAGGGCATCTGACCAATGTTCAGCAAGAGCTAAAGGACTGGAGAAGAGAGGATGGAGCCAGACTCCTCTCAGTGGTGCTCAGTGACAGGTGGCCATGGGCACAAACTGGGTCTCAGAAGGTTCCACCTGAACAGGACGTAAAGCTTCTTTAGTGTGAGGGTGCTGGAGCCCTGAAACAGGCTGCCCAGGGCATTTGTGGAGTCTCCTTCTCTGGAGAAGTTCCAAACCCACCTGGACATTGTGATCCTGTGCCACCTGCTGTGGGTGACCCTGCTTTAGAAGGGTTGTTGGACAAGATGATCTCCAAAGGGCCCTTCCAACCTCCAGCATGCTATGATGCTGGGTTTGTTGATAGAGATAAGAATGTCACTCCCAAAACAAAAATTACAAGTGGTCACTGGAGATGATTCAGAGCCAAATCTGTAGTTTATAATGCACAGACCTGTGCTCTGAAGGACACAGCCATGAGTCAGTTGTTGTTCTGTGAAAAATCAAATCATCAAGTTTTGATCAAGTTGAAGTGTCTGTGTCTTGTTTTAAACAGCTACTCCTCATCAAAAATGGATTAAGTTGAAGCACAGTAGCAACAGGGAGAGAGCTGCCATCACGGTTTGTTTGCCAGCTTATCACAGCCTCATATAAGCATTCAGAAAATAATTTTTCTGCTGGACTGCAATGAGGAAAAGTGAGAGTATGGAATGTAATAGGACAGGGGAGGGACAGCCAGGAAAGGAGCAGAAGGAGTATGCAGCTTGCCAAGCTAGCAGAGTTCAGTGGCAAAAGCCCAAAGACAGGGGAGAGATTGTTACACAGCAGTAAGAGAGCATCTAGGAAAGGCAGAGCATGAAAGAGGATGTGCACCACAACTCCTAGCCAGGAGGAGGAAGGATAAGCCTGGAGAAAGAGGTAGGAACAATTGGGTTTCTCCCTATCTATGGTTTTTAAGACCTTTTAAAAAGGTAAATTCATCAACTCTGACAACTTATGTTTCTACTGAGAAAACATATCTGTGTTTCAACTCATACTTCAGCCCATTCCTCCTGGCCACTGGCTCCAGTGGAGACTACAGGAGAGAACAGTGCAGCTTCAGGGCTTCTTCACAGCTCAAACCTCTTTACCCAGGCCTCCTGTTTCACCTTAGAAAGCACTTTTAAAGGTATTTAAGTCTAAAAATGAACTTCATTAAAAAAAAAAAAAAACAAACCAAACAAACAACAAACCCAAAAATCCACACACAACAACCAACCAAAAACCCCCAACCTCAAACTTCTGCTCTGAGTAGTGTCTTTTTAAGCCATACTTATACATGTAGTGGAAAACTTCTTGCAGCCTATGTGTGCAGGCTACCTATGTCCAACTTGCTGTCTATAAAACAAGCAGGCATGACAGATTCAGCTACAAGTCTCACAGAGAGATTCAGCAGGTAATCCAGAGATGGATTGACTGGATTAGTGCAGATAGAGCTGTTTGGAACAACATCAGAACCCAAGGAACTATGCACACAGACACACAAGCAAGGACTGCATGGAATAGTGTTCTGAAGAATTAAATGAGCAATCCTATCTAGAGTATGTGGGTTCTGCTTAGAATTATAAAATCACTGAGGTTAGAGAAGACCCCTAAGATCATAGATCAAGTCCAACCTTCTACCCAACACCTCCATGATCACTAGAGCATGTCCCAGAGTGCCATATATACTCATTCTTTGAAAACCTCCAGGGACAGTGACTGCACCAGCTCCCTGGGCAGCCTCTTCCAATGCCTCAGCACTCTCAGAGGAAATATTTTTTTCCTAAATACTCTAAACCTCCTCTGGTGCAGCTTGAGGCCATTTCCTCCTGTCCTGACATGAGTTACTTGTAAGAAGAGACCAACCCCAGCCTATGTTGAGATTGATGGGAATTAGGAAGGTGCACATGTGGAGAAAAGGGAGCTAAGCAGCATATTCAAGTCCAGAGGGAGAGATGGCAGCCAAGCTTTGCACAAGAAAGGTTGTTGCCTTCAATGTCTTTATGCTCCCCCTGTTGGGGGAGGGACTTTTTACAAGGTCTTATAGGATATGGGGGAATGGATTTAAGCTTAAGGAGAGGATATTTAGACTGGAGATTAGGAAGAGCTTCTTTACAGTGAGGGTAGTGACACACTGGCACAGGGAGGTCGTGGATGGCCGCTCCCTTGAGGGGTTCAAGGCCAGGTTGGTTGAGGCTTCGAGCCACCTGGTTTAGTGGGAGATGTCCCTGCCCATGGCAGGGGATTTGAGCTGGATGATCTTTAAAGTCCCTTCCAACTCAAACCATTCTGTTTCTGCTTAGAGATGCAACAACCACGTGTGCATCTCTTGCCATTGATGTGTGCGTGTCTGGAGTCAGGATAGTCATGAGTGAGGAGCTTTACAGCAGAATAAACACCAAGGGCAGTTACAGCATAATCATCTGGCCCCAGCAATGCACACAAATCCTACCTCATTGCCCCAAGACTATGAGAGAAATCTCCTCTGAGAAAGAACAGCCTCAGTTCCCATGATGCCAGCGTGCCATCTTCCTTGGCTACAGGGAATTCAGGGCAGTGCTAAATCTCTTCTGGGAAATATGGGAACTACAGAGAGATAACAGAACACCTGACCTCCATGCTCTGTGTCAGAATACTGCCTCAGATGGCAGAGTTTCACTGATCTGTGCTCCAGACTCCTTCAAGCATTACCACTAAAGCACAAGGATGACCAGTGCAGGAGCTGGCTCTGTTCAAGTTCCAGTTGCTCTCAGAGGACACAAAGGGTTTCTGCCTTCCCTGCAGCAGAATGTGAATCTTGCCTTAAGAAAGGGCACCTGTCTCTTGAAGGAGCAGCAGCAGCTCAGGATTTACAGCTTTCCCACACCAAGGGATGGCTCAAGTCAGTCAGCTCCTAGGTGGCTCTAAAAACACTGATGCTTGTAACCATATAATCCAGGCAATCCAACACACACCACTGTGTGCTGAAGAGCAAGGCTGAGCAGCCTCACCTTGGCAGCCCAGTGCCTAGGAGAGGCTCATTCCTAGACAGATCCCCCAGACTGGTTCTTCCAAGAATGTTGGGATCTGGGATTTTCTGCTTCTCAACAGGTGGCTTCTTGCCTCGTGCATCCCAGCACCATCACAGGGAGCACACAGTACTTGGTCATTCCTGCCAGGAAACCTAGGGCTAGAACTTGCACAGGCATTTCTGATGCCCACATTTCATGCATTTATCTTGCCTCTTGCCAAAGGGAAACTGATCTTCTGCAGACCCCAGGCATTGCTCATGGCACTTGAAGGTGTCCCTCAGTTACACTCTGAAGAGCTAAACTCTTCAGAGGGACTCATGGCTGAGCTACAATCCAAAGACACCAACAACAGCTCCTTCTCCTTTCAGACCAATGCAGCACCAAGTGCAAGCTTCCACAAAGAAAACAAATGGCTTCTGCTCTGCAGAACAGAGCCCTTCTCAGGCAGCCCTTAGGCAAGCACCTGTCTGCATTTCTCTTCTTCTCCTGGATGTGTACAGTATAGGGCTCAGAGAATGATAAATGAGCTACATGCATTCAAATATGCATTTTCCTGAGCTAATTTCCTGCCCAACAGTAATATATCAAGACCTGAAACTATTTGATTTTTAAAGTAGCCTCTTAAAGTGATTTGTAAGGCCCTTTACTTATTCAATTTTTCGTAGCCTAAGACTCTGTTAGACTGACTAAAAGACATTAACTAATAGAGGGGGGGCTTGTGCAGCAGAAAAATAGCTTAAGGAGCTTATGCTTGAACAAACCTAGTGGCAAAAGTGAATGGCACAGCTGTGTTTTTTCTCTGGAAAACTCTTATTTAAAAAACAAAATCCCACTCAGGGTAAAGATAAAAAACATTTAAAGAGTTATACCTTACAGCTTGACACTAAAGTAATCTGCTTACCCCTTTACTCTGCTCTCCTCAGACCCCAGCTGCAGTCCTGGGGGCAGTTCTGGAGCTCCCAGCACAGGAAGGACATGGAACTGTTGGAGCAGGTCCAGAGGAGGTCACAAGGATGATCAGAGGGCTGCAGCAGCTCTGCTATGAGGACAGGCTGAGAGAGTTGGGGCTCTGCAACCTGCAGAAGAGAAGGCTTCCAGGACACCTTAGAGTGGCCTTCCAGGATCTGAAGGGGGCTACAGGAAGGCTGGGGAGGGACTATTGACAAGGTCTGGGAATGGCAGGACAAGGGGAATGGGTTTGAAGTGGCAGGGAGGAGATTGAAANGACCTGTGCTAGTGGGAGGTGTCCCTGCCTATGGCAGGGGTTTGGAACTGGATGATCCTTGAGGTCCCTTCCAACCTTACCATTCTGTGGTTCTATGAAGAGAAACACATGTTTGAACAAGCAAACCTTCTGATTAGCCTCCATTTCATGTCATTTCAGATGCCAGCACTAACTGTAGATGGACTTCATCTCAGTTACTTCAACACCTAAGTCCTGAAGCTGGCAAGAGACATGTTTCTTCCTGCCTGGTCTATATGCCTTGTAAAATCTGAGCTTGAGAACCTACTGAGGATCCAGCTCTACTTTAAGCCTCACCTGGAAGTTGATCTTAAGCCCTTCCAGATTTGTTCTCACCCACTTGTGCTCCAGATCTAGCAGTACTGCAGCCACAAGGTGAGTGTGATGGTTTGAGAGTTCCCTGCACACACTTTGTAAAACCAGCCAGACTAGACTCAGCCATCTGGAAATGAAGGACGGAAGCTCTATTTACAGCTCAGCACAAGGTACAAGCAGAGATATACACCACAGACAGGAATAGTTACAGACATAGACAAGTTAAAGGAAATACAGAAACACAATCCCCCTGCCAGCAATCAGAGTTCCCAGGACGGGCTCCCAAACACCCTTCCACCTTCTTCCCACCTCTCTACCTTACCCCAGGCTCTGCCTTACGTGCAAGGTGAGTTTGGAGGATGGGTCAGGGGGGTTAG
Organism: Semnornis frantzii; assembly: GCA_013399775.1. Lineage (NCBI taxonomy): Eukaryota > Metazoa > Chordata > Aves > Piciformes > Ramphastidae > Semnornis > Semnornis frantzii. Next base: position 16,067 of record VWYK01124189.1, read on the forward strand.
AAGGAAAGTGGTTAGTTAGGTTAGTAGAGAGGTCCAGACCAAGCTAGCAGCTAGAGAAAGAGACTGCCTGAGTGTCTTACCTATGTTTGTGTTCTTGTTCTTATCCATCTCAGCCTATGAGTGCAGCAGACATCACTACTGTTTGCTTTTCACAGCCTATAATGCAATTTTCTCCATTAAAATATTCCAGTTAGCCTCAAACCAGCACAATGAGTCAACTCAGCTTACTGAGGCAATGGCTGCATGTTTTCCTCAGGCTCCCCCACAAAAAAAATCCCCATGTTGATTCAACCCTTCCAGGACTTTCATCAGCTTAAGGACTGTG
>VWYK01124190.1:326-24118 GCA_013399775.1 Semnornis frantzii
CACTGGCACAGGCTGCCCAGGGACGTTGTGGCTGCTCCCTCCCTGGAGGTGTTCAAGGCCAGGCTGGAGGAAGCCTTGAGTAACCTGTTCTAGTGGGAGGTGTCCCTGCCTATGGCAGGGGGTTGGAACTAAATGATCCTTGAGGTCCCTTCCAACCTTGCCATTCTATGGTTCTCTGAGAGTTGTTTCTGTCCTCCAGTCCTGGGTATGCTTGCCATCCCAAACACGTGGCTGCAAAAAAAACTTTTTTTTTTTTTTCCCCCCTGTGTCTGAGCTTCTTTTTTCCCCCGTGACTTTTAGAAAATCACTATACTGGAAATGTTATCTAAAGGATGAATATTTTGATCACTTTTTAGAAGCTAGCCCTGGAACAGATACACAGCATGCAAGTGTTCTCCAGGGTTATTGTCAAGTAGTGTGTGGCTCAGCATTTGAATTCACTGTGGCTTGAGGCACCCATAGGAACTGTTCTGCTTGTACTTTTGCATAGGGGAAAGGAAGACAAGGTGCATGTTTTGGGTTTGAATGTCTGCTTCTGTGCCCGCTTCTCAATAGTTGAGACATTCTGATAGCTTTTACTGTATTAGACAGTTTTTGCTATCTCAATCAATTTGTTTTAGAGAATATAATATGGGATACATCAGGAAAAATCAAAATTTTTTTGTTGTTTTTTTGGGTTTTTTGGGGTTGGGTTTTTTTGGGGTTGTTTTTTTGGTTGTTGTTCTTGTTATTACCAAGATGTTCAAGCTTTTGTAGAATCATAGAATTGTCAGGGTTGGAAGGGACCTCAAGGGTCATCTAGTTCCAACACACCTGCCTTGGGCAGGGACACTTGGGACTAGATCAGGTTGCTCAAAGTCACATCCAGCCTGGCCTTAAAAACATCCAGGGATGATCCACCTCCCTGGGCAGCCTGTTCCAGTGTCTCACCACCCTTATGGTGGAGAACTTCTTCCTAATGTCTGATCTAAACCTCCCCTCCTCTAGCTTGGATCCATTCCCCTATGTCCTATCCCAACCCAACACCCTAAAAAATCCCTCACCAGCTTACTTGTAGGCTGCCTTCAGATACTAGAAGGCTGCAATAAGGTGTCCTCTAAGCCTTCTCTTCTCCAAACTGAACAATCCCAACTCTCTCAGCCAGTCTTCATAGCAGAGGTGCTCAAGCCCTCTGATCATCCTTGTGGCCCTTCATTTCTTTTCATATTGCTGTTGTATAATCATTTGCAGGCAAAAGACTATAGAAGTCAGTAGAAGTATTACTCTCTCCTAGAGTCTGCAGAGTCACTCTTGGTAATTCATCAGACATTTCTGGACTGATTAGCTTTTCACTTTAGGATTATTCTTTGTCTTTTCCCCTTAGCCAGGATTCACTCACATTTGTCTTCTAGGAAAGATGATCTTTCCCATGGACATTTCTCTGGATCCTCTCAACACCATCAGCCATCAACATCCAATGTGCTATCTTGCAACCCAGACCATTCTTCTCTCTCTTTTGTTGCTTTCACCTCCTGGGTTGTTTTGTTTTATCCAGGAAGACATTGTCTTGAGTGACCTGAATTTCATTATGATTTAACTTTTCAAATTCTGGTCTGTAATCCTTTGCTCTTGAAGGTTTCGATATAACCAAACCATTGCAAGAGTGAGACCATGAAGATGATTCCCAAGTCTATGACTTCTTTCACTCCATAAGTTTTTGGTTTTTTTGATGGTTAGCTCCATTCTTTATAAGTCTGTCCACCGAGATCCAAAATAGCATCCCCTTTCCAACCCTTAGCCCTCATCGCCTTTCCAACCCTTAGCCCTGTTGTGCAGTTCTCTTATGAGCTTCCCTCCTGTGGTCTCTTTCTCATGTTACATGTCTCCAGTGCGTGATCCAAAATCCTTTACATAGAGTTTGCTTTTCTTGTGAGACACAACTGATGGCTTATGGAGCATCCTGAAATAAAGGGCTGTAGATTTTCTTCTCATCCTGTTTTTCACAAAGCGATGTGTTGGTATTGGTTGATGAAAAGCTCAACATGAGCCTGCAGTGTGCACATGAAGCCCAGACAGCCAACCAAGTCCTGGGCTACATCAATAGAAGCATGGCCAGCAGGGCAAGGGAGGGGATTCTGCCCCTTTACTCTGCTGTTGTCAGACCCCATCTGGAGTACTGTGTGCAGTTCTGGAGCCCCCAGCACAGGAAGGACATGGAAGTGTTGGAACGGGTCCAGAGGAGGCCACGNTGTACTAGTGGGAGGTGTCCCTGCCTATGGCAGGGGGTTGGAACTAGATGATCCTTGAGGTCCCTTCCAACCTTACCATTCTATGATTCTATGAATTCTGAGGAGGACCCACAGTCCCTTGGAGTTTAAAAAGCAGGGCTCTTACCCAAGCACTCATTCACAATTTTCTACCTCCATCATGATTTACGAGCTAGCTACTACCGCCATTCGCATTACGGAAGTGTTGCTGTTACTTTATTTCCCTTTCACTGCCACTCTTCTTCTTCTCAAACACATTCTCACCATCCTCATTGAAAAAAAAAAAAAAAGTCCCTTCTCAGGAGACTTCCTTCCAGATCCAGTTGTCATTTCCTTTTCTTGTCCTTACTGGTTTCAGAGCTCTCATCATGTGCTGTGTTTCTTCTTTCCCTTTCTCCCTCAAAGCTTCTGCTCTCCACCACTTTGGGTTAAGCCTGATATTTCATTTCCCCATTTGCCTTCTTTCAGCAATATGAGCTTCCTCAACATGTGGCTGCCTCCTTGATTCATGTTTTTAGCCTGGTTCTGACCTGACCTTACTCTGGCTACCAACTCTGGGACGAAGCGCAGCAACGAGCGTCTTCATTTCCAAATTCCTTTCAGTGCAGCTTTGTCTACTCTGAATTATTTTTTATTCTTCTTTAGAGTATCATGCAAACTCTGGCATAGTTTGAACTTCTTTCCTCGAGCCTGAGTTCTTCTTCGCTGACTCTTCTAGTTTAATTCCTTAGCAAAAGTGTTATATTAGAAATTCCCAAATGTTCCCTACCTTTACGGAGCCAGCTGCGATCTTGATCCTGAAATGCTTTGTGTCAGCAAAGGGAAAGGGAAGAAAGCATTAACAGTGCTGAATATGTAGGATGAAGGATGTTAGGATGCTGGAAACAAGTTCTTTACCATGAGAGTGGTGGAACACTCCAACAGGTTGCCCAGGCAGGTAGTTGAAGCCCCATCCTGGAAGTATTCATGGTGAGGCTTGACAGGGCTCTGGGCAACCTGGTATAGTTGAGGATGGCCCTGCTGACTGCAGAGGGGGTTGGACTGGATGACCTTTGGAGTTGCTTTCCAACTGAGACCATTCTGTGATTCTATAATCACTTTGCCATCCTTTCCATTTGAGCATTATGCAGGAGTGGGTGATACCCTCTGCTTCTGTATGTTCCTCTCAGCATCTTCTATGATTTTGTCACTCTCTGTGTTTCTCTCTATTTTGAGCCCAGTTTCTGAAACAAACTCTGTGGATCTAAATCCATGGGCACTCCCCAGCCCTTGCAGTGATTAATGATTTACATGAGCATGACTGAAACTGGAATGTAACCCTCTGTGCCCTTGCTCCCACCTGAACATAGAGCTGCTGGGGAATACAAGCTTATTCCCTGAATAAAAGGTTTTCTCTTCCCTTTGCTCTCACAACACTTCCAGAGGACTCATTCTTCACTGAAAGAGGCCAGAAGCAGTGGGTGTCCAGCCCTGTACTGTCATAAAGTGAGAGCTTGATCAGTTGCTCATGTGTGCACTATCTTTCTTCAAGTGGCCTCACTTACTCTGCCCTCAGAGCATATATATGGGCATGCACTGGCATAGCCTAGTCTGGCATGATGTCATTTGTTTTCTTATCCTGATGATGGCTCCCCATGCAAGCTAAAATCTCCTTCAGGAATTTTGTGGATTTTGGAGGCACCAAGGCTGCGTCTGGAGCCCTCAACCCTTACGATGTAGCTTGGCAAAATTAATGCTTTTTCAACATAGGAGGACCCTGATGATCTCTAAGTTCAATGGAGATCATCCTTCTTTTGCTCTCTGGGATCACCTTACTTTGCTGCTTTGACCCCACCTCCATCTTTTGATTGCTCTGAACCCTTTGTTTCTCCTGTCTCTTCACACAGTGCTCTACAGTTCAGAAATGTTTTCTTCATGCTTGCGTGTTTGCTTGTATGTGCTGTGTACCAAACCAGGGAATTGTTCCTGGAGGACTGGAAGACAGCACAGGTTACAGAGCTGCAACACAGAGCATGCCATGGTGTTGATGAAAAGAGAACCGTGCACTGTTTCCTCAACTTCAGCATGGTGCCCTTCATTTCTTCTTCCAGGCTGCTCAGAGTCACAGATGCCCAACTGCTTCCTTTTTTTTTTACATTTTTTCCCTTGAGGGCTGTTTGTGCTGCTGTTCTGGCACAGGATATCCCTTTTTATCTCATTGTCTGTAGAGGACAGGTTTTGGGGGAGGACAGGCTGTGCAAACCAAGCTTTCAGAAAAGGGAGCTGTGACTCTCTGAACATCATCTGTAATGGAGAGATTAATCTCAGTGAGGAGGTTTTCAATGTTTTGTTTAAAGGGCTTGTAAAACTTGAAAAAGCTTTGCAGGCTTGCAGAGACAGAGGGCAACTTGTGTAGATCCCTGGAATCAGCTCTTTGCGTGGTCAGCTTGGAGTCTGTGGCAGGTGAGATGTTCCCATGTCAGATACAATAGCATTGCAGAGACCAGTGGCTTTCAAAGCCTGTGTTTGAAAGAGGCTTGGAAAGAGGAGGAAGATTGCAGCTTGAAGTCAGTTTTGTGCAGTGTGCAAAACCTCTGCCCACTGTTTCTGGGACATTAATCACCTGCATTTAAAAGCTGAGAAGGTTGCTGTTTGTTTGGGTTTTTTGTTGTTTTTTTTTAACTTCTGGTCAAATTCTGGGTCCTTACTCAGACAGAAGTTCTGTGGAAGTCAATGGGGGTGTTGTCTGAGCAAAGACTGCAAGATGAGGCTCAAACTCTGATAGTGATCTAGAGGGTGATGACATAGAATGCTTTGTAACACCAAGAGACATGTTTGGTCTTCAAGACTCCTGGTGGTCAAGTCCACTATGGTTTCCCCCTCAATGTAAGAGTTATTTGGCTCAGCCTCTACAAAGGATAAAAGTATGGTAAGAGTTTTATTTGGGAACTCGTGTTTTTTTTGCAGAGGGACAGAAAGAAGTCCATGGATGCTTTGTTGGGTGGATTAATCTCTTAGAAATAAAATACATATTGAAAAATGGCAGTAGTTGCACAAACACTCCTTGCATGACAGAAGAAAGAACAGTCCAAATGAATTTATTACCACAGAAAAGAAGGCTCTTGCCTGTTAACTGAGAGAGGCAGCTCCTGTCAGTATATTGACCTTCCCAGCAAAGCGAAGCCTGAGAACCATGTAAGCTCCATCAACAAGTAAGCAGAGCCTGGTGAATGTCTTCTGTGAGCAGACTCACTCCTTAAGTTGTAGCACCTGTCAGATCTGGGAAGATGGAGTGGAAGGAAATGGAGGAGAAGGGCCTTTGCTGATGCAAGCTGGTGTGGCGTCACTGCTGCCAGGTAACTTGCCCTCCTTCCAACCAGCTGTAGATCTGATTTTGTGGTGGATCGAGCACTACTATAATCCTGATCCTTGGTTAGGCTTCCTTAGGGAAGGTGTAGAACAAGTGAAAATAATAATAAACTGCAAACAGTTGTTGAGAAATAGTATTTATGATCAGCTAATACAATGCTGTGCTTTAGAGAGACCACACCTGAAATATTATATGAAATTTTGGGGTCCCTAGTTCAGGAGAGACAAGGACCTGCTGGAGACAGTCCAGCTGAGAGCCATGAGGATGATTGTGGGACTCGAGCATCTCCCACCCTAAAAGACACTAAGAGGCTGTTCAGTCTGGTGAAGAGAAGATTGAGAGGAGATCTGATCAATGTGTATCAATATCTGAGGGGTGAGTGTCAAGTGGATGGGGCCAGTCTCTTTTCGGTGGTCCACAGCAATAAGACAAGGAACAACAGCTGCAAACTGGAACATAGAAGATTTCACCTCAATATGGAGAGAAACTTCTTTGCAGCGAAGGTGACAGAGCACGGGAACAGGCTGCCCAGGGGGGTTGTGCAGTCTCCTTCTCTGGAGACTTTCAGAACCTGCCTGGATGCATTCCTGTGTGAACTCCCCTAGGGGATGCTGCTTTTGGCAGCTAAGTTGGACTCAGTGATCTCTGGAGGTCCCTTCTAACCTCTGATGTTCTGTGATTCTGCGTGAACATGCACTTGACATAAAATATTCAGCTTGTTTCCCTGTCTCTGCCTCATGTGGATGGTTGTAGTGGAGCATTAACATTTAGAAATGGGTCTAAAGTACCCTATAAAAAACAAATACTTTTTGCTTTACTGTAGCCCAGGAACAGAATTAGGTGTCTGCTCTCCTGACTACTCAAAAGAATAGAACCAGATGTGTATCCTATTTTACTTTACAGGTTTTTGTTTGGTCATACTTGGGACTGCCATGCCGAAGAGTCATCTGGCTTTGCCTTTAAAAGCAGAAATAGTTAACGTGGGAGAAAATTACAGTGTCTTGTGACAGCAGGAGGACAAAAAGTACAGCAAATGCAGTTAAAACCCAACTGCTTTTGTGGAAAAAAAATTAGAATAATGACACTAGAATTGCATTTGGATCAAAAGAGGCACAAAGGAAATTGACTATTTTCATTGTTTTCTTTAGACCTTTAAAACTCAGCTGGTTAAAGACAGATCCATGCTTGTGTGTGTTGTACAGTCATTGGCTAAAGTTTGAGGCCGGATGACATTTGACCATTATCTAAACAATTTTGCAAACTAGTATTGGTGGCTGTCATGATTCTGTTCTCCTGATGGTGGTAAAATTCCTTTATTCCTTTGAGGTTTTTTTTTTTTTTTTTTTTTCCTGCATTGCTTAAGTTAGCAAATGCCAATTCAGCTCTGAAAATAAACCTCTGTTAAGTTATAGAAATGGAAATTGTCTGTTTAAAAACTCAACCAGCAGCCAAAGCATTAACAAGGGTCATTGTAAGAAGGTAGATTAATAGATTCATAAAATGGTTGAAGTTGGAAGGGACCCTAAAGATCATCCAGTTCCAATCCACCTGGCTTTGGCACACCAAGAATGTTCAGCCTGGGTATTTGTCAGTGCTTTTTTCCTTCCAACAGTGTTCATTTATTGGCTGTGAGCAAAGGCTTCCCCTTGCAGAACCTCTCTGGATTCCTCTGTCCGGTTCCCTCCTGCCTTTGACTAATTGTCAACCTTAGATTTTCCTGGCTCAGAGCTGGTGAAGTCCACCAAATTGGGAGACAGCCAGCAGAACAGCTTGGTTGCCATGCATGGGGTCCTGGAAGCTGAGCATGGCTGATGTGCTGGGCTGGCAGCAAGATGGTCTCTGCACATGCGTGCAGTCGTGCCCTGGCTGCCCGAGCTCCATCTAGTCTGAAAGCAGGGTGCTGATTCAGGGTATCCTGACTTTGCTTACCAACTCCAACCAGCCTGGTCCAGAGGCAGACATGTTTCAAAGGGCAGCTTCTAATGTCGTTCTTTTTTTGTTTCTAACAGTGAAAGCGGAAGGCTTGTGCAATGATGGTCTCTTTGTTTTTAAGGTCTTTTAGGAAAAAGGTGATACCAAAATGGAGATGGAATAGTTTCTAGTGTTCATTGCTTGGGAATAGAGCGTAAAACAAGTCCTTTCTAAGAAACCAGGATTTTCCCTTAAGTTCATTCATGTGCTCAGATTCTGGGAGGTTTTATGTTGTTGCACTCCTCTTCTGACTTTGAAGGAGACTCTTTTTGTGCTTTCCCACGGAGCTGCATAAATCACAACAAAGTCAGAGATAGAGCCACGCCTTTGGTGCCAGCTCTGGGTGCCCCTTAACCGAGGTCCAAGAGAAGGATTTAGCTTGTAGCCTTTCTTCAGGTGTCCAGAAAAGAGAGCTTTTTTTAACTTTCCTTCTGTATGCCTGGACACGTTCCTGTGTGATCTGGTGTAGGTGATCGTGCTCTGGCAGGGAGGTTGAAGTGGATGAGCTTCCAGACCCTGACATTCTGTGATTCTGTATTTCAGGTTTCATCATCTGCAACAAGAATTTGACATAAAAGCCTATGTTCCAGCTTAATGTTTGGATTATTTCCCTTTTATTTAGATTAAAATAAATAAATAGATAAAGAAAGTCTCAGGGCAAGCCTTTGACCTAACCTGGGAGCAGTTTTACCTGTTGGAAACTGAGAGAGGATTCTGGGACTTGTCTTGTTGGGGAAAGCAGAGGTGGAGGTTTATAATTGAAAACAAGCCATGAAACAAAATACTTAGTTTGAATTCCTCAGTGTAAGGTAAGAGACACACAAGGGAGGGTTCGGCATCCCCTCAGCTACAGCACTTAATATTTATACTTTTCACTGAACCTTGACAAACATTTCACGTAGTTATTGCTTTGCTTGAATATGGAAATATGCTAATTACGGCCTTTATTCCCCTGCCTGCTCTTTTCCTTAGCCTTTTCTATTCAACCCTCTAGGTGGCCCAGCACAATGTGGCTGCTTTTCTTTCAGTGAGCTCTTTCCGTGCTAATAGGGTCCGGGTGATGTGGAGAACCATGTGCACAAAATTGGTGCGCCACCCCCCATCCCATTGTGGGCATGTCAGGTTAAATTCATATCAGCAGGAGGGTCACTGCCATGATTTTCAATAGCACGAGATGAGGTGATGACTTCAGACAATGGTGCCACACTCTCCAGTTGGAGACACTTGCCTCACCAGTTGCAGTAGTTAATTAATATGCTAAAAATAGAAGCCAGTGATACAAATCACTGCCTGTTGTACAACAAAGACTGGGCATGTGTAGCTTTGATAGCCAAGTTTATGGTGCTTGTTATGGAGGGAAGTTAGTTTAGAGCTAGAGGCGATGTAAGACTTTCTGGATGCTGAGCTTTAGTCACTCCGGGCCTCTGGCCATTCGCTGGCTATCTCATTTGCATTGTCAGTTTGCCTAAGGGAGCTAACAAGGTTATTGGGCATAGAAATGTTCTCATGTGACCCCACGTGGAAGCAGACCTACAGCAGTGGTAGTTGGCAGGGGCACTGTGGCTCTTTATTCAGCTTCCTAGGAAGACAGTTTCTGGGAGTAGATCTGAAATCAACCATGAGAAGACCGACATTTAGACAATGTGAAGGTCTTCATGCAAGCCCCTAGGAGGGAAGGAAATTCAGAGGTCAGGCTGGAGCTGTGTCCTTCACTCATCCCACAGTGTCTGGCCAGCACTGAGTGCAAGACAAGCTGCCTGTTGCTCTGATCTCCCCAGCAGTGGCTGGGGGCTGGGTGAAGCTGCATCCATGAGGACTCAGTGAGTGCACATAAGGGAGTGAGCCCATTGGCGCCTCCAACTGGGTCCATTCTCCCTGCTGCTGGCTGAAACAATGAGTGGGAGGGGTGGGTTTTGCGTCTTACCCACTGCTTTATGAGTTCTTTAGGAACTGTCCAAACACTGGCAGAGTTTGAGCGGTTTCACATCATCTTTTTACTACACTTTCCCCAAAGCTCAAGACAAGAAGGGGTAAACTATGAAAAGTCTGTTGCCAGCTGTAGTTCCCATGTGTAGCTAGGAGATGTTTTGGGAAGTCCAAGGATTAAATGCAGGAGTTGCCTGCAAGCTTAGGGCCACGTTGGCTAAAGTGCAGCCTGATGTGTGCTGATGCAAACACACAGGATTCACATACCCAAGCAAATGGAGGAGAAACAGACTAGTGGAGATGTAATCTGCTTTAATTTATTCATTTTCTAAATAAATTGGTGAGATTGCTGATGGCTGTGTAGATGAGAGAGCAAGGTCTCTTCCAGAAATTGTTGAACATCCTTAAATTTTGCAAACAAATTTTTTCTCCTCGTCTGTGGACCAGGAGAAGTCTCTGGACACTCACACAAGAACATAAACATTTGCAACCTCTCCTTACCAGAGTTTTTTAATCAATTGTGCTTTGTAAGCTGGTGGCCCAGCAATCACACTTCTGTGGAGTCCTGAGCTAGATCGACCCAAAGGAATGAATTACTGCAATGATCACCCAGAGTCAAGTCCTGGGGCCTCCTATCCGTAGCAGTGAGTAGCTCTGGTTGTTTTAGGGCTTAAAAACCCGCTGTATTTATTGCCTTCTTTTGAGGTCTGGCCTGATGAGAAGGGCAGCCACACTGGGGATGGGGCAGGCTCTTTTGGGAGTGCACATGCATGTGCATGTTTCGGGTAGCCTTAACTCTTTCCCCCTGCTCATCCATTTACAGGCTAGTACTTGCATGCATGTTTATAAACCCACCTAAGGTAAATGTGAGATCATCAAAGAGCAGTTCCTGTTACCTTGACATACACTGAGATCAGCATCCTCAGAGCTGTTTCCTGCCCTGAGGCATGAAAAATAGAAGTCAAGGCTGATCAACAGGAGTCAAGGCTTTTCTTCTGTTAGCTCACTCATTAGTAAGGGCAATGTGACTTAATTCCCAAGTTCACCAGCTTTCTGGTGTACAGTAGTTTCTTAAAGTAGTGCATAATTAATGATTTTTATAGTGACGACAGTCCGTATGAATTGCTTCAGTGTCAGTTTGCCCTTTCAGAAGTATTTCTGAGAGAGGGCTGTCTGCTCAGCTGCCCTGGTAGGAAGGACAGGGGGCTTCAGCATGTGGTGGTGGCCTTACAGGTGGTCACCTGCTGGTAACTTTGACACACATAAATCCATCCCAGGGTTTTAGCTCCTCCTTTTTTCTCTCCACTTCTTAACATTCCACCTCCAGTCTTGTCTGGATGAACATTGTGATGTGAGTCCATTCTTACCTGACTATTCCTTTCCTTGTGGGACCCAGGGATGTTTTGCAGCTTTAAGAATCACAGAGCATTAGAGGTTGGAAGGGACCTCCAGACATCATCCAGTCCAACCTAGGGTAGTCTGCACAGGAATGCATCCAGACAGGTTTTGAAAGTCTCCAGAAAAGGAGACTCCACAACCTCTCTGGGCAGCCTGTTCCAGTGCTCTGTCACCCTTGCTGTAAAGAAGTTTCTCCTCATACTGAGGTGAAACCTTCTGTGTTCAACTTTGTAGCTGTTGCTCCTTATCTTGTTACTGCACATCACTGAAAAGAGATTGGCCCCCTCCACTTGACACCCACCTCTCAGATATTTATATTTCTTGATGAGATCCCTTCTCGGTCTTCTCTTCTCAAGACCAGACAGAAGAGCCTGCCATCTCCACAGCTTTTGCAGCATTTGCCATCTCAGAGTCTGGTTGGCTGAAAAGAACTTTGCATGTATCTAAAACCTGAGCAAACATTAACAGGGTTACATAATCTGTGTTAGCTGAACAGAGAGGATGCAGAATCTGCCCTTAACAGACCCATAACAATCTGTTTCTATAAATAGACTATATGTGTTGATTGTGGTTTATTTTATAGTAAGTGTTACTGGGGTTTCCTTTACCTTCTTCAGTTCTCCCAGCTGATAGAGAAGGGTTTGTTAGTTATTGTGGAATCAAAAAACTTGCAAACCAAGTTTCATTTTAGAAAGACAGCAGTAACCTAGAAGACCTGGAACTGGTATTCAGCAAGATATGCTGATATACCAGTGCCTGTGGCAGCACCATAAACCATAAAACTGTCTTATAAAAGGTCACAAAACCCCATTCAGTTTTATTTTCATTTCTTTCCTGGTCTCTACGAGATGTGTGAGAGCAAGGTTTGAAATGCAGTTTCAATTTGTTTATTAAGGCAATAGGAGTAATGACAAATGTTAGCATTGCTTTTTCTTTGGCTGCGTAGCTATGGGCTGTAAGTGTTCTCACTTCCTAATTGCAAAGGTGGCAGAGATGAACTGCTCATTAAAATCTCTTTCCTGCACAGGTCTTTAAATGTTCCAGTTAATTAAGTCTTTTAAAATTGACATGACTAAAAAAAAAATCTCAGTTTGGTCCTTTGTGATGCTTTATCCCTCTTAGTTTTCTGGTTATACAGAGAGTTCTGATGTGATCAAGGCCCAAATTTCTGACATAAATTACAGAAAGCCTCCTTCTTCTCTTTCCTTTTCTTTAAAACTAAGTAAAGACTATTAAAAATTGTCCAGGTTTACTTTATGCATCAGTGAGAATAAAAGACTGAACTGCATTTCCATTTTAATTTGCAGATCTGTTACGCCTCCTTTGACTGCTCGTGATGAGCGGTGTGACTAATGAGCTCCACCAGACCCCAAAAGAGTGGCACTTTTCCCTTTCTTCTCCTTCCCAGTTTTTTATTCTTGGGTGTGTTTTGTTTTTTAGGTTTTGAGTTTTGGGGTTTTTTTTATGTTGCTCGCCTCTGATGTTTTGCAGCTTTTCTGGTCTGGGCTTGGACTAATTCCCAGATCTGTTCTTGCAGACTTTAACTTTGCCATGTACCCACCGTCAATGATAGCAACTGGAAGTGTGGGAGCAGCCATCTGTGGCCTTCAGCTCGATGACGGGCACAGCCTCACAGACCTCCTGGCCAAGATCACAAACACAGATGTGGTGAGTGTCCCACATTCCTCTTCTCTTTTTGTGGTGGGGAACTGGGCTGTCAAACCCAGCCTGATCCTGAAAGCCCAGTGGAGCGAAAGAAGGGGATGCTTGTGGAGTGAGTGGGTTGCAGGTCTGGACCCGGTGCCATGGTTGTGGTGCTTTGAATGTCCAAAGCTTCTTGGCATGTTAGAATCAATTTTCGTTCACGCTTTGTTCAGCAGCTTGCTGGGGAGAACCTGCTCTGCCTGCCCGGGCATGCTATAATGGGGAGCCACCTTGGGTACCAGCCCAGGTGATGGGGTTTGCAGGCAGATGGCATCCCCTTGAGCAAAAGGTACTCCAATATGTGCACTGGTCCTGCGTTCACGACCTTGAAACTGCTCTGCTGGCCCTCATTGAGGGATCACATCAAAACCCTTGCCTCGAAGAAAGTGAATAATGAGCTGATCCTCCAGCACTGGCACAATGCAAGGCAGGTATCTTTTGTATATAACTTCTCTAAGCTCACTGCACTAAGTGCATTTTTTGGCTACCAGAAAGTCCTGCCAGCAGGAGTGGAAAACCTGGTGGCATTTCAGTGGTGCTCAAACTCATACCAAAGTGATTTTTCTGGTCTGGGGGTCATCTTCTAGTGGGGACATCAACAAAACCCAAACCTCACAGCAATGCATGGCAGTCTCAGCGGAAAACTGGCAGGACTGAAAGGAGCACTCAGGGTGCCTTCCCTAAGGGTTGGCGCCTCTCCTGCTGGACCCCTGTGTCAGGACACTGCAGGCAGAGCAAATCCAAGCCACTTGGTCTGTGGGTAAAGAGGAGTTTAATCTCCTGTGAAGCAGACTTATTTTGCAGTGATGAAATGTCTTGGGTTTGGTTGTGGTGGAGTTAGCTATCCTTATAGCATCTTTGCACAGTGCTGTGTTTTGTAGTGGCAGCTGGAACACACCCAGTGTTTTGGCTACTGCTGAGCAGGGCTTGGGCAGCACCAAGGCTGTGCTTTTTCAACATTCTTCCTCCCAAGAGTAGGCAGAGGGATGGGCAAGAGCTTGGGAGGGGACATGGCTGGGCCAGCTGATCCAAACTGACCAGAAGGGTATTCCATACTATATGGTGTCAGCTCAGATACAAAAGCTGAGGCACAGAAGGCAGTATAGGGGCATTTGTTGATGGAGTTTGTCCTCTGGAGCATCCGCTATGCGGACTGAAGCCCTGCTTCTTGGGGAGCAGCTGGACAGCATCTGCTGGTGGGGAGGAGAGAATAACATCTTTGTTTGCTCTTGCTTTCACCCAAAGCCTTTGCTCTTGCTTCTGCCCTGTTAAATTGCTTCTATCTTGTACCACAGGTGTCTGGTTTCCCTCTCCTCTGTCCATCTAAGAAGGAGAGTGATAGAGTAGAGTTGGTGGGCATCTGGCCACCAACCAGGGCCAAACCACCACAGGAAATTAGTTCAGAAGGAAAGAAAATGAGTTGAGGCTTTCTGAAATGGAGGACACTAATAAGATAATGCTCTTTTTTTTTTTTTTTTTCTCATCGAAGTATCAGTTTCCAATGCATCATCCTCAACATTCTTTTCTTTTTCAGAGTAAATGCACTGTGCATTAGGTCTGTGATAACACTGTCAAGAGGAAGTTTTCTTGGCTTCATCCAGCAAATATGCTATGTTTGGGTTAAAAAAGAATAGTGCAGTTTAACAAAAAGGGGGAAATTTGGGTAATTTGCTGATACTGGCAGTTACTGGTTGAGTGAAATTTTCATCTTGGAGGTTTGGCTGGCTGGATGTAACACACCGAGGCTTGGCTGCTGCATCCAGCAAGTGGCTGGATGTCAGAAGGACATTAGAAACCAGGCCGAAGAAGATGAGGGTTCAGAGAGACACTAACAGCTTGTTAGCAAAGATCCTTTTATCAGCCAAGGCTGGGAATATTCTTAGAGTAAGGAAAACTTTGCTAGCCACCAAAGAGTCTCTTGCATAACTCCATGTCTTAACTTCACGGAATGTATGGTTGTCCTTGTCTGTGATTTTCCTTGTTGTATGATGACACCAGATGGAGTTATTCCTGCTTGGCTGGCACTCATTTTCTTGCTTGTTTTTTCCTCATGTACACCCACACAGCTGTTTCAGACTCATCCTAGAACAGATCCACCTTAAAGAAGACAGATGGGACCACTTGTTTTGGAGTTGAGGGGTCAGGAGGTCTTACCAGGTTTCTAACCCAGATCAGTTCACTGGTAGACTTCTGAAAACAGCCTCACAAACAGGTGGGAGAGCTGAGCGCTGTAGCACAGAGCAGATGAGGAGAAGAATTTCTGCAACCATCCTTCCCTGTGAGCTGCTTGTACTACAGCTGTAGAAACTACAGCCTGGTAGACCACCATGGTACTCAGCAGGACCAGGGTAGCAATGAGGGTGAGGGGATGATAGAGTAAGGTGAGGAGCAGAAGCACAGATAGCATGGGAGGGACAGGGAAGCTCATGAAGTGCAGGAGAAGAGAATAATTGGAGGGTTTAGAGGGACCTTTCACAAGGTTGGTCTCTGCCTCTGCTGCTGGGAAGCACATCAGTGCCCATGGATATCCCTGGCTAGTCCTTTTTGGGGGCAGAAGCAAGTGCTGCTTAGGTGCCACCAAACCCAGAACAATTACCCTTAGCAGAGCTCACCACTTTGTTCCTGTGCTCTCTGATTAACAGTGCACTCTTCCCATCTCCAGACCACATTCCCCGTATTGGTAAGCTCCAGATAAACTTCTGATACTCTATCCACATATTTTAGCACTCAGCAGAAGGGGGATGCCAGATGCCAAGGCAGCTTTTGCTGATGTATTTGAGTTGTTTGGCAGGGCTGATCAACCATTGAGTAGCTGGGATATGTCTTTCCAAAGATACCAGGTAGTTGCTCAGGGTGGTTCTTCATCTCCTCTAAGAGTTTCCAAGGTTCTTTTCCCTTCTTGCACTCTTTCAGCGTGGACAGGAAATTCAGGTAGCAGTAACAGCACAGTGCTGACAATACTCAGCTCTTAGGTGAGGGCAAGCAAGCTCAACACAGAGCACATGAACTACTTCATCAGGACTTTGCAAGATACTTAGCCGTGCCTCAGTTCCCTGGTTAAGGGGAAGAACATTTTCTTCCCTCACATTATTTTTGCCAGCAAAGAGGTTTTGAGTATACCTCTCTGATGCAGCCCTTGCTTCAGTAATGTGCTCTCTGGTCACCTTTCAGTTATGTTGTTGCAGTTCATGCTGCATGAGGTCACATTCAGGAGGTTCTGCAAGCTGCTTGCTTGTAAAGCCACTCCTCACAGTAGGGACTACACCCGTGGGTTTTCATACTGCACTTGGCCATGTGTTTCTTTCTTGCTGCTGGCTGATGCCTTGCTGCTTCACCTATGAAGCCATGCTTGAATTGGAATCTCAGCTTTCTCTTCCCAATCTGCTTACTGAGGATCATAGAATCATTGAATGGTTTGGGTTGGACGGAACCTCCAAAGGTCGGCTAGTCCAGCTCTCCTGCAGTCAGCAGGGATGTCCTCCACTAATCAGGTTGCTCAGAGCCTTGTCAAGCCTGACTTTGAGTATCTCCAGGGATGGGGCCTCAACTATCTCCATGGGCAACCTGTTCCAGTGTTCCACCACCCTCGTGCTAAAGAACTTGTTCCTAACATCCAGTCTAAATCTCTTGTCTGGTTTTAAAAAAATTGCCCCTTGCCCCGTCACTGCAGGTGTTTGTGAACAGTCTCTCTGCAGCGTTCCTGGAGGCCCCCTTCAGGTACTGGCAGGCTGCCATTAGGTCTGCCTGGAGCCTTCTCTTTTTCAGGCTGAACAACCCCAGCTCCCTCAGCCTGTCCTCATAGCAGAGGTCCATCCCTTGGATCATCTTTGTGGCCCTTCTCTGGACTCTCTTCACCAGCTCTGTGTTCTTCTTATGCTGGGGACAGCAGAACTGGAGGCAGGATTGGAGGTGAGGTCTCAGCAGAGCAAAGTCAAAAGGCAGAATTCCCTCTCTTGCCCTGCTGCCCACACTTCTCTAGCTGCAGCCCATCACAGGGCTGCCTTCTGGGCTGTGTGGAGGCACTGCTGGCTCCTGGGGAGCTTCTCATCGATCAGCACCCCCAGATCTCTTTCTTAGGAGTTACTCTCAACTTGCTCTGCACCCAGCCTGGATCTGTGCCTGTTTCTGCAGAAGTCAGAGGTGCTGGCACTTTTTCAGGGTGTTGCCACCGTCACAGCAAAGGTGACCTGAACGCAAAGTCTGTCTCCTGCAGGGTTCGAAAGTTTCAGCGCAACCAGAAGTGACCAGAATTTGTACCTTGGGCAAGACAATGTATTATTTCTTTAGCCAGCTGTTTGGTAATGGGAAAAAATATTTTCGTAGAAATTTCCTCTGTGACTCTTGCACTGGAAAAATGCAAAAGTGATGAGGACTGGAAACTTTTGTCCCACATGTTAAATCTTGAGAGAGAGATAAGCAACTGAAAACAGGGTTGCAGAGAAGTGTGGGGCAGTTGTAGTAATAAGCTTCATCCTGAAATTATATTGTTGGAAAAAATATAGTGGCTAGGTTGTGTAAGAGTTAGCTCAGGGCTGTGTTAATGAAGAGTAAAGACTATTGTAATATATTTTATGCTGGGACTTTAATTAAAGCTGAATGAACAGCCTCAATTCTTTCACTCCCTAATTTCTGATGCCCGAGAGCTGTTCCTGTAGGGACACAATTAATTCATCATCATTGTGTGAAGGACTTTGTTTTCAAAGAGGTTAGGAAGGAGGAAGAAATGAGGCCCTAGGATCCAGCAGCATCACATGGTGGAAAGGCGAGGGGACTCACAGAAATTACAGCTTTGCAGAGGGAAAAATTCTTGCCCTCCCCACCTCATTCTTCCCGGTGGCTCACAGGAAATGGTAGAGAGCTGGAGGAGAATCCTTCCCAACTGGAGAGTCTCAGGGGCTTCTTTCCCTTCTGGTGTGTGTGCGCTTGATCTGCACGGAAACAGATATTGAGACTTTCTCACTGGCTTTCCAAAAGAGTGTTGCTGAGGTGGGAGCATGCAAAAAATTCAGCTACAAAGTTTCAAGCATCTGAAAGTAGAGAAAGATAATGAAATCCTGACGCAACTTCAATGCAGTGAGCTTTGCTGAACTTTTATTGGTTTCTGATGATAATTTGAGGGTGGTGTTTGCTAGAAAATAGCAACACAAACCAGGAGGCTGAAATCTACAGAGTTACTTTCGGTTTATGTTGGTGTAACTGAAATCTGGGTTTGGCATTTTGTGCTGTAATATTTTAAATTGATGTTTCATTAAGAAGTAGGCCCCAAATATGTTATACTTTTAATTATTAATAAAATCTTTTTATAAATTAATTTAGAAACCATCTCTTAGGGTAAGAAAACAACCAACAAACAAATGTTTCCTTCAAAACCACACTGGTGTCAGCTATCCTTGGATGGATCCAAAGCAGACTTTGGATGAGCTGGTACAAGACATTCTGCCTCTGTCACTCTAGGGGTAATGATTATTTCTGATAAAGAGCTGCCCTGGGCTCCTTGGTGAAGGTTGAGTCACAGTCAGAAGAGTGACCGCAAGGCCATGCAAACCTTGGTTTCATTACTCTTTCCACCTGCCAAAACAAACACCAGGGAATCTACTCAGCAGCCTTATGGTTGATCAAAGTACCTCTGTGTGGTATATCTGAATTATTGTTTCTGATTGTTACTGTCCCAAAGCTTCACACAGCTCTGTAGCATCAGGGTAGCTGACAGAGAGCAGGACTATTCCCTTTGGTCTTGTTTGAAGAGGAGAAGCTAGTGAGCAAGGAGTTAACAGACCTACTCACAGGAAGCTGCTGAGCTGCCTGTGCATCTCTTGTGGGTCATTGCAATGGAAAAATAAACAACTTGGGAAGTCAGGAATTTCCATAGCATCCCAGAGCAGCACTCCAGTGTGTGCAGTATCCTGTCCCTGATGGAGCCAGATGCTTCAGAGGAGAATACAGCATCTCCACTGCATACAGCTGTGGGATGTGAGGAAGGATGGCAAGACATATTTAACTAGACCTTGGCATCAATATTCTGCTTTGCCACAGATCTGTCTCAGGCAAATCTATCTCCTTACCTCCTGGAAGAGCAGCGGACGATTCAGTGTGTCAGCTCACAAGCTATGGGTCTGGAAACTGCTTCTCTGGCCATCCATCATGTGCAGAGCATGCAAGCCCTGGTCCAGTTACTGCTTACATCTTCCTTGAATCTGTCCTAAGCCTTTCCTATCTCTGGTACCCCAGATCTCCTTGTGAAGGAGAAATACCCTGGGGTTTCTGAGGAGCTCAATAAACTGCTGCAGGGTGAGCCAGATGAGGTCTTAGGTGTTACAAAGCACTTTGGGTCTTGTAGGCTAAAGTCAGAATTAGGCACACAACTGACCCTGCTTCAAGCAGAAGGTTGTGTTAGGTGGCCTCCAGAGGTCCCTTCCAACTATGAGGCTGAGTGCACTGAAACAGAGAAATGATTCTCTCATGTGTTCACAGTGACTTACACAACTGCAAAAGCTGGCAAAGTAAGCTGGTCAGTAGCCTTTGTGGCCACCAGGAAGGCCAGCCAGGTTCACTGTGTGTGATAGGGTTGTATGTGTGTATAAGGAGCATCTTCTTCCTAAAGCCCAGCTCTCAAGGTTGCGTTCAGATGACAGAGTTGTTTTCCTCAGCATCAACAGCAGGGGAAAAGATTTTCAGGTGGAGCCAACATGTAGGCTTGTATGTGGTCACAAGTCCCTTTTGAAAATCTGTTCCCAGATGGGAACTGGTGTGTATTGAGTGGGTTTGAAAATCCAAAGCATATTGAAGGGATGTAGAAAGGAAAAAGGAATCAAGCTTTGCTTAAAGTCTTGTCGAAACAGCTGGCTGTGAGCCCTTGAAAATGTGGAGCCAGGCTGTTTTGAAGACTGGATCCATGATAAATGGCACTCAAAATATCTCCACTTAAATGTGCTGCATATGGCAGTACTGGGATTATTTATTTATTTTTTTTCATCCCAAGGTCTGAGAAGTCCCTTCATAAAGATCCTTGTAAATGTCTACATGGAGACAATGACCGGAACCACCACACTCAAAAATTCAGCTTCTGTTCAGCCACACTACAAAATCATGGAAACCTATTTTGAATAGATAGCATTTGAATACTGTCCCTACAGCACATACACCATTTGTCCTCTTCTTTGTAGCATTCAGGGCCTGAGGTTTTGGAACCAAGCAACCCGACTCACTGTATCTTATCCTGCCTTATTTGTTGCAGACCGCATTTTGTATGCAAGGAAACAGCAGACCAAACAGCCTCCAAGAGAAAGGAAGAATGAGATAGTTTCCTAAGTTGTCTTTGCCTGAGTTGGCAGCTGCTCCACTTCATTCAGCTTTTTGTTCCCCAGTGAGTGCTGTGCGTGTGTAGCAACAATGGGGTGATGCAGTTACACCACGGCCTCATGGTGGAGTTCCGTCAGATCCATTCATAAATACAAACCAGGCCCCCCAAGGGACCACAGAATCACAGAATTAATCAGGTTGGAAAAGACCTACGAGATCATCAAGTCCAACCTATCACCCAGGACCATCTAACCAACTAAACACTGGCACCAAGTGCCACATCCAGTCTTTCTTTAAACATTTCCAGGGACAGGGATTCCACCACCTCCCTGGGCAGCCCATTTCCATGGCAAATCACTCTTTCTGCCAAGAACATCCTCCTAACATGCAACCTAAACCTCTCCTGGCATATCTTGAGACTGTATCCCCTTGTTCTGTCACTGGTTGTCCCAAAGAAGAGACCAAACCCCACTTGGCTACAGCCTCCTTTCAGGTAGTTATAGAGAGCAATAAGGTCTGCCCTGAGCCTGTTCTTCTCCAGGCTGCACACCCCTAGCCGCCTCAGCCTCTTCTCACAGGACTGTGCTCCAGCCCCCTCACCAGCCTTGCTGCCCTTCTCTGAATACGTTCAAGCACCTCAACATCTTTCTTAAACTGAGGGGCCCAGAACTGCACACAGTACTCGAGGTGTGGCCTAACCATTGCTGAGTACAGGGGCAGAAGGACTTCCCTGGTGCTGCTGGCCACACTATTCCTGATACAGGCCAGGATGCCACTGGCCTTCTTGGCTACCTAAGCAGCTCCACAGTGCAAGCATGGCTGCCAGAAGAGCTGAGGGGTCAGCTGTAGATAGTCTGGTCAGAGATTTGCCCCAGACTTCCAGCAGGGCATCCTTGCCCAGGTCATGCAGCTCTGTGTCATGCAGACAGGTTGGCAGAGCTCTTTTTCAAGTCCCCTCTTTCACTAAAAGCTGGCAGGGTAAAAATCACAGCTTTTCACAGCTGCAAAGTGTACCTGTTAAAGGTTAGCAGCTAGAAATCTCCAGGTACATGAAGCAGGGAGTATAATTTCAGGCATGGCATCTGCCCTTGGGTCACCATGCCAGTGTTTTTGTCTTCATGCTTTTTCCAGTTCTGACAGCACTGCTGTCTCCTGTTGCTATGAGAAACATCCACACGAGCAACAGGAAACCAACAAACTGCCGAAGCAAAGAGTGGAACTGAATCTAGAAAGCACACTGCTGAAAGTGCTGAAAAGGCCAAATGATTGTCCCTGGAGGTGTTTATAAGGAGCCTGGGTGAGGCACTTGGTGCCAGGGTTTAGTTAATTAGAAGGTGTTAGGTGGTAGATTGGACTCGATGATCTTGAAGGTCTTTTCCAACCTGGTTAGTTCTGTGATTTCTAGAGATAAATGTACCATCTTTCAGGTGTTTAATGTGAGGCATCTTCTAGATTGTGTTCTTCCAATGAAGTAGCAACAGCCAGTGGAAAGATTGTGGCCCAGATGACTTTTTAAAAAATGTTTAGGAACAATGTCCTTGTTAGCCTGCGTGCAGTAGTACCCTGTGAAACTGCAAGTTACGACTTTCTTGCACTTACAGATGGAAAAACAGAGACACAGGTCTATAACTGATCCTCTTTATTGCAGTAGCAAAAATAGACACAATCAGGAGGGGAAATATTTCTGTTTTTAAACAGCGGCATCCATGAGATGTGAGATCACCAAGATACAGTAAAGGGGAATGAATGTTCCCACAGCAGCTTCTCAGGCTCTTGTTTTGGAGAACATCACTGAGCTGAAGGCCAGCACTCGGCACAGGAAGGCTCTGCTTTGGGAAGGAATCCCTGGTTATGTCAACAGTGAGGCATGTGCTTTGGAGAGGTCTGAATTGGACCTTAAATGTGAGCCAGTGGAGGAATCCAGCTGTCTTTTGTATCTAGGAGTAGACATATTCCCTGCTAGAATTTATGTAAATTGCAACTCTTTAATGCATTTCTGATTACTCCTTTCTTAGATATCCAAGCAATGCATACAGCAGATGATAAGGGACTGGAGCACCTCCCTTATGGAGAAAGGCTGAGGGACATAGATCTCTTTAGCTTGGAGAGGAGGTGACCTCATTAATGTTTATAAAGATGTGCAGGTCAGTGTCAGGAGGACAAAGCCAGGATCTGCTCAGTGGTGTCCAATGACAGGACAAAGGGCAATGGGCGCAAGCTGGAGCAGAAGAGGTTCCATGGGAACATAAGGAGAAACTTCCTCATTGTGAGGTTGACAGAACCCTGTAGCAGACTGACCAGAGAAATTGTGAAGTATCCTTCACCACCCTAATGTTCTGTGATGACCAGTAAAGAGTTTTGTCACTTTGAACATCTCCAGCATCCTTTCTGTGTATCATGACAGGCCCTGCATCTTAAATAGAAGTTCTTTTCTGGTTTCTGCTTTGCCCTGGGGAGACCACACCTGGAATACTATGTCCAGTTTTGGGCTCCCCAGATGAAGAGAGACAGAAACCTGCTGGAGAGAGTCCACCAGAGAGCAGTGAGGATGACTGGAGGGTTTTGAACATCTCCCCCGTGAAGAAAGACTGGGAAACCCATGGCTGTTTAGTCTGGAGAAGACTGAGAGATTATATCAATATATATAAATACCTGAGGGGAGAATGTCAAGTGGATGGGGCCAGACTCTTTTTGGTGGTAAGCAGCAATTAGACAAGGAGCGACAGCTACAAATTGGAACATAGAAGGTTTCACCTCAATATGAGGAGAAACTACAGTGAGAGCCCTGGAACANTGAGGAGAAACTACAGTGAGAGCCCTGGAACAGGCTGCCCTGAGAGGTTGTGGAGTCTCCTTTTCTGGAGACTTTCAAAACCTGTCTGGATGCATTCCTGTGCAGACTACCCTAGGTTGGACTGGATGATCTCTGGAGGTCCCTTCCAACCTCTAATGTTCTGTTACTCTTCAAGCTGCAAAATGTCCCTGGGTCCCACAAAGAAAGGAGCAGTCAAGTAAGAATGTTCTGTGATTCTGTGATTCTATGAATTAGTTTTAAGAAAGAGGAAGAGATGAGAGGTGTTAACAGCAATTTGTGAAGTAATTAATGTATATTAATTAATGTAAGGTGTATTAGTGGAAAAGCAACCAGCCTTTAATACAGAAGTTACACAGACAACACTATGGTCACTCCTCTGTTGCTGGTTGTAAGGGAGGGATAGAGTTGTGGTTTGGCTTTGAAAAGCCCTTGAGAAATTTATTTATTCCATGGTTGCTGATGCACAACACCTCACCATAAAGCCAAGATCTTTTCAAGGCTTAAGCAATATTTAAACTTAACAGAATTTAAATGGAGCCTTGTTACACAATGATTTTTTTCAGTCTTTGGTTTCTGCCTTACATGATGTCCTAGCACGTTTTCTCCAGACTCTCCCAAATGAGTGCCATCTTGGGTGGGCAAAATCTGGATGGCTGCAAGCCTCAGACCAGTTTCCATGTACCCAGATGTTTACCTAAGTTCAGTTTTTGATAAGTAAACAAACAAACACGCATTCGGAGCCTCCTTCCGTAAGCGTACTACTTCTCCCAGGAAAGACTGAAACTGAGATGCAGAAAGGGAATCTATAAAGAGTGGTACAAAAAGCACTGTGTCCTGAGGCACTGTGGAGCTAAGTCCATCACTAATAAGTTTGGATGGGACATCAAGGAAGACTTTGAAAATGGCTAGATAAAGTCTATGGCAGAAACCCAAGCCAAGTTGCTAAAAGAGATGTAGAATACCTTTTCAATACCTTCACCTTTTTTAAAAAGAAAATAATGGTCCAGTCCAGTCATGATCTTGCAAGCTGGAGAAGACGGCTGCAGCTGTTTACACAGAATCAACAATATGTTAGGGGTTGGAA
>VWYK01124193.1:0-10229 GCA_013399775.1 Semnornis frantzii
ATATTTGTATATGTTTATTACATACTATATTTAGCTTACTTCTGTAAACAATAATATAATTTTACTTCAAATTTCTGAGTAAGTGTGGGAATTTAATTTTTAGGGGGCAAACCCCAAATTCCATGTGATGCCAAACCACCACAACAGTTGCTCATCTTCATGAGGAAGAGGTGCTCAACAACTGGCAGTCACAAAACAGAAAAGCAACCTTGGCCTAGAGACCTCACAGTTTGTTCATTCAGTCTGTCAAGAAATGAAGACTGCAGAGGCAACACAGGTCCTGAGGAAATCACTTCCACTGAAGTAAGACCTAAATGCTGGTCTGGATCAGCAATAGTGTGGCCAACAGGACCAAATAAAGAACTGCCCCCTCGACCCACCACCCCTGGGGTGGTCACACCTTCAGTGCTGGGTTAGGTTCTGGGCACTCACTCCCAGAAGGACACTGAGGGGCTGGAGAGGGTCCAGAGAAGGGCAAGAAAGCTGAGGAAGGGTCTGGAGAAGAGGGCTGGGGAGGAGCAGCTGAGGGAGCTGGGGGTGTGCAGTGTTGAGAAGAAGAGGTTGAGGACAGAGCTCATTGTTCTCTGCAGCAACCTGAGAGGAGGCTGGAGCCAGGTGGTGGTTGGGCTCTGCTCCCTAAGAAGAAGGGACAGGAGAGGAAAAGGCCTCAAGTTGCTCCAGAGCAGGTTTAGGTTTAAAGAACCTTCGTGACTGAAAGTGTCCTCAAAGCCTGGCAGAGGCAGCCCAGGGAGGTGCCTGAATTTCCATCCTTAGAGGAGTATGAAAGAGGCAGATCTTTGGTGCTGAGGGCCGTGGCTTAGCCCCAGCCTTGGCAGAGTTAGAGCCTGGTTGGGCTGGAAGATCTGAGGAGGTCTCTCTCAACCAAACAATTCTGTGATTTGAAGAGCAGTGGACAGATGAGAGTCAGAAAAGCTGATGCCTGTCCTGGTGAAGGCTGTTGCCCGAGTGATCAGGGTTTTTTAATTGTTCTAATTGTTTTGGGTTTTAATTGTTGCCCTTCAGTCATGAGCATTTCCTGTTGCTATCTCAGTCCTTGTGGAACAATTCGGTGTGAAGAAACGACAAAAAGTGTAAAAGCCTAAACCAGTGAAAATTAATTGGGCTTCACATTGCAGTTTGTTCATCCTCTGCTCAGCACAAGCAGCTTGCTGGTGCCTCAGACAGCAAAAGATGGTGTTTGCCTGGGAGATGACTGGCAGAATGAGCACTGTGAGAGAACAGCAATTCTGTGCTCAGAGAGACCTTAGCTTTGTCTTTCTCTCCTCGTGGAACCTGTTGACAAATCTGTTGGCTTGGCTCTGGAGTGCTCCTCTCAAGGACATGCTCCTCCTGCCGCAGACCTGCTCAGTGTCCAAGATGAAGCCTTCCATCAAGCGTGACAGAGCAACAAACTCGTTGGAATTCAGCTTCTCCAGGAAGCCATCCTGCATGCAAAGAGAAGCACCACAAGCACTCAGAGGTGTAAAGGAGGAGCCAGTCAGCAGGACTGAGGGCCAGCAGTACATTAAGGGGCACACTGTAACTCTAGCTGGAGTGGAGAAGGCAGAGCACAGTGTGTGCAGCCACAGTCACAGACATGTCTTCTCTGCAGGGATCTCCAGGGACAGCAAGCCTATTAAAAAGGACAAAAACTCCCGAACCAGAGCAGAAGCCCACACCCAGGACACAAGCACTTGTGTGCCCCTGCGGCGCCTGTGGCAGCAGGCACAGCTAATTCACTGTAGCCTTGGGTGTAAATTCTCCTCGAGGAGGAGACAGCAGCTGCAGTCTGACTCGAGCTCCTTACCTTTGCTCTTGCCATGAGGAACTTGACTGAACGATCATGGCAGATATCAGAGGCATTATAAAGTAGCTCTTGAATATTGTTTGCCAGCCTGACCAGTTCCAGGTCAGTCAGCTTCATGTCATCACTGATCCTACAAGTGACAGAAGCAGTTGGTTGAGCATTAGTTTATTAAAAACCCCACAGTACTTCTGCTGACTGGTTGCAGTAGGAAAGAACCTCACATCAGCTGCTAAATGCAGACAGTTCATCATCAAAGTCACTTGGTACAGATGAGATCTTCTAAGCTGTGGTCATTCAGTCCCTGCACCAAGGACATGCACAACTGCACATCCTTCTATTTAATTTTAAATCCACATTCGAGGGGCTATTAACGGTCTAAAATAAACCACCACAGAGTCATCACTAACATAATAAAGAAGATTAACATTTACTCAGCTGAAGTTTACCCAGTTCCTGCTCCACTTGAGCATCACGAGTGTGCAACAGGAAAAAAAATCACAGCATTTTTCTTCCAGTGCAAGTGTAAGGCCTATAACAGATATTCAGGGATCTCCAGCACCTTAAATCTGTAGGTTGCCATTCCATCTGCTCTTTAGGCTTCAGGCGCCAAAGCCAACATTCTGCCACTCACCTCATTCCTGAGGTTTCCACTCCATTGTGGCTGCTTCAGGGACTGAGAGGCAAAAGAAACCCCAGGACAGCTCAAGCAGCACCTGGGCTCATAGGGTGTGATGACACCATCTGACCAGTGTGCTCAAGACACAGAGCAGAGGTGCAGAGAACATCAAAAGAGGGAGGAAGTGAGTTAGGTTTAGAGGGAAGGGATGCAGCCAGCCTCAGAAACAAGGCCACTTCTGCAGAGCTGCATCATAGATCCAACCCCCTTCACCTGCCCTGATTCCTTGCTCTCACTCTGGACTCACAGGATCACAGAATCACAGAATATATCCTGTTAGGCAGGCAGAGCCCTCCAAGCTCACTCAGCCCAAACCTCCACCCAGCATTGCAGGCTCAGCACCAAACCATATCACTCAGCACCAGTTTCACAGGCTGCTGGAACACCTTCAGGGATAGGGACTCCAGCACTGCCCTGGGCAGACCATTCCAAGGTTTGGGAACCCTTCCAGGGCAGAAATATTTCCTAGCATCCAGCCTGAGCCTGCCCTGGGGCAGCTTGGAACCATTTCCTCTGCTGCTGTCCCTTGGCAGCAAGGAGCAGAGGCTGCCCCCTCCTCGATGCCACCTCCCTGCAGGCAGATGCAGAGAGCAATGAGCTCTGGCCTCAGGCTCCTCTTGTGCAGCCTGCATACCCCCAGCTCCCTCAACCCCTCCTCACCCCCAGCTGCTCCAGGTCCTTCTCCAGCCTGGCTGTCCTGCTCTGGGCAGGCTGCAGCCCCTCAGTGTCCTTCCTGCAGTCAGGGGCCCAGAGCTGAACGCAGCACTCAAGCTGTGGCCTGCCCAGTGCTGAGCACAGGGGGGATGGGCATCTCCTGTCCCTGCTGCCCACCCTGCTTCTGACCCTGGCCAGGCTGCCACTGGCTTTCTTGGCCACTTAACACATGTCTAATCATCGGTCAAGCAAAAGCCCACGTCTTCACTCTTCCACCAGGTTTATGCACAGCATATTCATCTCAAGTCTAACAGCCCTCGGCCAGCACTGTGATGTGAAGGGGAAGGTCTCTGCCAGACTGATAGCTGATCAAGCACACAAGTCCATGCCCTTGAGTAACAAGCAGCTACAGCACACAGGCCACAGAATCACAGACTGGTGAGGGCTAGAAGGGGCCTCTGGAGAGCATCTAGTCCAACCCTCCTGCTAGAGCAGACTCACTCAGAGTCAGTCACATGGAAACATGCCAAGTGGGTCTGGAATGCCTCCAGAGATGGAGACTCCACAGCCTTCTATCTTGTGACAGGGTCACAAGTGGTGTTTCACTTTCGCCTCCTAGAATTCAGTATTGGCCATGCTGGCTTTTGAAGGGGCTCATGCCCAAGTCCCAGGTGAGTCAAACAGCTGACAATGAACAGTAGATTTTTTTCTACATTTTATCGAGGTGTATTCCAGGAAGCCAGCCTGAAAACCAGAAAAAAAACAGCCACAGGGAAACAGGGACAGGGTGCAGAAATGCTTCTGCCTGCTAAAGGCATGACAAGCAATCTGTAGGCCAGGCTTGCATCTCTCCTGCTTTCCACAGAACTGGCTCCCCAGCAGCACAGCTGCAGAATAGGTTCTTACAGGAAAGAAGTACCACACTCAGTCCCCACCACTACACACAGAGGTGAAAATAAGGCAAACAAATGCAGTAAAGGTGAGCTGGGGACAGTGCAGTCTGATGGCATCTCCAGGGGTACCAGCAGAAAACCCCTCGTTTCACCTTGCCCCAGCAATCTCTGTACTGCACCCCACACTGTGCCTGGTACGCTGCAGTGCAGGGTGGGCAGGGCAAGCACTTACATCATTTCCACTCCTCCCGGGGTGCCAGTAGAGGACGTCTGCTCCTTGCTGGAGGAGGAATCAGTGGTGCCCTCTGGCTCGGAGACCGAGTCGCTGCTGCAGGGCTCGCTGCTGGGGGAGCCGTTCCTCTGCAGGGTAGCATTGGCGCCCGGGGCCCTGCCAGCAAAGGCATCACTGATGAACAGTCCCTCGTGGGTCAGGTAGGCCACCTCCGTGTCTGCCGAACTGTCCTTAGCAGAGCTCTTCTGCAAGCTCTCCTCCAGCTCTCTGGTCTTCTGGTTCTTGTCTAGAACCAAGAAAACCACGGCACGGATAGCACTGAGGGTTGCCTGGAAGCAAACACGGCTGTTAATGCAAGAGGGCAGCTGCAGGTCTGTGCCACAAGCTGTGCCAGAGGGAGGTTTTGCTGTGCCCACCCAATCCAACCAGACCCTGCCTTTATTTTTGTAGTGCATTAGCATCTAGAGGCAGACCCAGCTCCCTGCTGCTAACCGGTATCAGTAGCACAGAACTGTCAGGGCTGGAAGGCACCTCAGGGATCATCCAGCTCCAAACCACTGCCATGGGCAGGGACACCTCACACTGGATCAGGATGCCCAGAACCAAATCTAGCCTGGCCTTAAAGACCTCCAAGGATGAGGCTTCCACTACCTTCCTGGGCAACCTGTACCAGTCTCTCATGGTGAAGAACTTCTTCCTCGTGTCTAATCTAAATCTGCCCTCCTCTAGTTTGGATCCATTCCCCCCAGTCCTATTACTGCCTGACAGCCTAAATGGTGAAAGACACCTCATCTGGAGCCATGTATGGAAGTCCTGTCCCTGGAATGGAGGTAAGCAGGCTCTCCCCTTCCCACTGCTCTCTGTCAGCACGAATCACTTCTACCCTGCACATTCACACACCCTCCTTTCAACCCAGAGCTGGCACTCTGTAAGCAAAACCCAACATCTTCAGACTTCGGATGGCGAGTCCCTGCAGCGTGTGACTGCCTTACCTTTATCCTCTTGAGGAAAATGGTAAACTTGGAAAAAATGTTCTTCAGCAAGTCAAACCACTGAGGGAAATTCATCATCCTCATCTGGTCTGCAAGCCTGAAAAAAACAGAGCAGTGCTCACAAGCTTTTTTCCAGCAGGGGAGAGGGATCAGTAACACCTGCACAGATCAAGTGGACAAACAAACTAAATGAGAATCTTCTGCAAGTGTTCCAAAAGCTGTGTTACTAAGCCCATTTTGTTGCCCTGCAATGAGACCACTCCTGCTGTGCAAGTGCAAGCCAGCTGGTTGTGGTAAAGGGCAGAAAGGTAACTGCTGGGACACGAGTTAAGCTCTGCAACACAGTCAGGCCTCAAGAGCAGAACCACCAGGGCAGGAAGTGGGGATCAAATGCCCACTTCTAGACATGACCCCATCCCCAGTCTTCTTCCTAGCTGGGTGTGAATCCCATGCAGGTCCTGCCACTTGTTTGGTCTGTTACCTTGGGGTAACCTTTTGCTGTGCTGAATGAATCACAGAGCTGCAGAAAACCAGCAGGTGGCAGAGGCCTCTGAAGCGGAGACCTCTGAGGGTGTCTTGCCCAATCTCTGCTCAATGCAGGCCCATCTAGACTGGGTTGTTCTGGGCCCTGCTCAGTCAAAGCTTGACTATGTCCCCAGAAAGAGCTCCCACAGCTTCTCTGGGCCTTTACTGCAGTGTTTGGCCATGCTCACAGGGAATTTCCCTAAGATCACCTTCCACCTTGTGCCTGTTGCCTCCCATTCTTCCCCCGCACACCTCTGAGAGCAGCCTGGTTGGCTGCAGCTCTGCTGTAAACCTCCCATGGAGTAGCTCTAGGCAGCTCTCCTCTGAGCTTTCACCTCTCCAGGATGAGGGGTGACCCAGCTGCTTTAGCCACACTCCAGCCTCCAACCCACCCAGTGGCCTCTGCTGGGTCTCAGTGTCTTGTTTGTATGTTGACCTGTGGGCTATGGTAACATGGCTGGGCTGTAGGGGTGAGGTCACTTTGCTGGGCCATCACCAACCAGTTCTCCAACAGATATACCCAGAACCCTGTCCTGCAGAGCTGCTTTGAAGCCAGCCAGCTCCTGTCTTTCCTCTTGTAAGGAGCTGCTCCTTCCAAGACATGGAAGTTGGCATTTGCCTTTGCCAGGCTTTCTGAAGCTCCTGATGGCCATTTCTAGGCCTCAGGCTGCCTGGGCTCCTCTCTGGCCAGCTCCTGTTCACGTGGCAGGCACTGAAACCTTGGACATGTCTGATACAAAACAACAGAGAATGCTTCCAAGCAGTTCAGAGCTACATCTCTAAATGCAGCAGGTTGTGCTTCCTTCAGGGAGTCACAACATTTGAGTCTTTATTTACAAGTGAGTATTTAGGGCAAGGAGAGACTCTGATGAAGGGGAATGCACCCCATGGCAGACAGAAGCAAAGACTTCAGGTGAAGGCCCAGGGTAACTCTTAGTGACAGGGAAACTGGAGCACAAATCAGTATGGTGACCTCAGCTGTGCCAAACTCCATGGGTATCCTATGCCCATCCCCTACCAAAAAGAACAAGCCTGGCTGTGTACTTACTTCACAACCACCTCTGGGTCGATTTCTTCTATCTGGGACACTGTATCAACCACACACTGTCAGGTTCAGAGGGGGAGAAAAACAACACAACACAGGGTTTTAGCTTCTCTCTAACCCCTGCTGAGTTCCATAACATATACCACAGTCCTCAAGGCAAATAAGGAAAATAACAAAGGCAGAAGACATCTTTGTATCATGTAAGAACTTGTTTCCCTAAACCCAACCAACCAAACCCCCTCCGACTCATCCATTTGAGGATATCTCTGTGAAATATGGCTGATGAGACTACTCCCAGCTGTGTGCCAGGCTCTGGGGCTCACTGGTTCCATCTCAGCCTTGCTTTCCGGAGGGTGAACACCAAGCAATGCTCCCAAAACTACCTCTCAGGTAGGTACTTAAGAACAAAAGTGTCCCCTTTGCACTTCAGATACATGACTAGGGAGCTAACTCAGCCTGGCAGGAGCAGCAGCAGGGAGGTGTGGAAGCACAGACTTACAGCCCTGTGCCTTTAACACTTAAGGCAGACTCAGTTCCAGATGCTCTCTCAGCAGATGTGGTCTCTGCTGGCTGTCCACCTCCACGTGGAGTTTTACCCTGTTGTGAGCCACTGCTGCTTTTTCTGGTTGTGGTTAAGGCTCTGGCAGAGCAGCTGCACACATCTGCATGCCAGGCAGGCAGCGTGACCAGAAAGCTGTGTTCAGTTGCCCTCTGTGCTGAGCTTTCAGGGAGCAGGCAATGACCCAGCCCAGCACTCCACCACTTGCGGCTGAGGGAATGGAGCTTAACGAGATTTGTGTTGGGGCCAAGTGAGCCAGGCCTGGTATCACCGCCAAGCCCTCACAAGGAGTGCTGGTGCAGTAGCCAGAACACCACTGCCTGGTTTCTAATCCTTGCCGTCATCTTCACTAGCAACATCAGCCTGTCTTAGCTACACCCACTCTGCACATCCAGGCACACAGAACGCTGGGACTGCAATGTGGGCTGGGCTGCGAGAGCCACTTCAAACAAACTCAGTCACAATAAAGAAAGAAGAACATCCAAACGTTTAGAACCTGAGTTCCCAGCACAGCCTTAGCAGCAGACTGTGAGCACAGGAGATAAAAAACTGGCTGATGGCCAGGCACAGAGAGTGGTAGGGAATGGAGTTAAGTCTGGCTGGCACCCAGTCACCAGTGGTGTCCGCCAGGGCTCTGCACTGGGGCCTGTCCTCTTTAATGTCTTTATCAATGATCTGGGTCAGGATATTGAGGCATCCTCAGTAAGTCTGCAGATGGCACCAAGCTGGGTGGCTGTGTCCATTTGCTAGAGGGTAGGGAGGCTCTGCAGCAGAACCTGGACAGCTGAGAGCCACGGCTCAAGGCTCACTGGATAAAGTGCAACAACATAGAGGCCAAGGGCTAGGTCCTGCACCTGGTCACAACAACCCCATGGGGAGCTCCAGACCTGGGGATGTGAGAATTGGAGAGGGAGCTGGGGGTGTTGGTTGGCAGTCAGTGAGCATGAGCCAGCAGTGCCCAGGTGGCCAAGAAAGCCAGTGGCAGCCTGGCCAGGGTCAGAAGCAGGGTGGGCAGCAGAGACAGGAGGTGCCCACCCCCCTGTGCTCAGCACTGGGCAGGCCACAGCTCGAGTGCTGCGTTCAGCTCTGGGTCCCTGACTGCAGGAAGGACACTGAGGGGCTGCAGCCTGCCCAGAGCAGGACAGCCAGGCTGGAGAAGGACCTGGAGCAGCTGGGGGTGAGGAGGGGTTGAGGGAGCTGGGGGTATGCAGGCTGCACAAGAGGAGCCTGAGGCCAGAGCTCATTGCTCTCTGCATCTGCCTGCAGGGAGGTGGCATCGAGCAGGGGGCAGCCTCTGCTCCTTGCTGCCAAGGGACAGCAGCAGAGGAAATGGTTCCAAGCTGCCCCAGGGCAGGCTCAGGCTGGATGCTAGGAAATATTTCTGCCCTGGAAGGGTTCCCAAACCTTGGAATGGTCTGCCCAGGGCAGTGCTGGAGTTCCCATCCCTGGAGGTGTTCCAGCAGCCTGCGGAGCTGGTGCTGAGTGACATGGTTTGGTGCTGAGCCTGCAGTGCTGGGTGGAGGGCTGGGCTGAGTAAGCTTGGAGGGCTATGCCAACAGGATGTGTTCTGTGATCCTGTGAGAGAATGCCTCCATCTGATGGCACCATCACCTGACTGCCTCCCAGCCTCTGAAACACAAATCAGGGGTACCCACAACACACCAGAAGGTGACTCTGGAAATCATCCCACCTCTCTGAAAGCACTTCTTCACACAATATTCTCAAGCAGACAAACAAGCCATGTAAAACTAAATACACCAAACACAAAGCCCAGCGTGTGGCACCAAAGAAAGGCACCATGGCCATGCCCAGGCCAGACCCAAAGGAGTCAGCTGAACTGTGCTGGTTTGCTGCCCTTAGCTGATTCTGTCTACAAAGGGTTTGGTGTGAAAGGACAGAAACAGAATTCTACATGGCAAACAGCCACAGCAGTGTGAGCCAGGAGAAAGTTTGTCAATTGCTTTTTGGTGTGGTTTTGGGTTTTTGGAGATTTGCTTCCTGTTCTTTTGCACAGTATAGTTGAGCCATGATACTGTTGGGGAAAGCCACGTGTTAAGGAAAAAACTAAATACTAAAATCAGAGGAGCAGGGATTTGCTGGACTGATGCTACCTACTCCTTCCAGAAGATCACTTCTGCAAACAGACCTTTGGGAAGTCCTCAGTGTCTGTAAGCTCATGAGAGAACATCAGGCACCTAAAAAAACCTTCATAAAGAGCTGTTCTTAGTTGTTTAAAAAGTAATTTGTATGGAGGCTGAGACAAGTCTGTCAGATAGGTTAGAAGCCTTTGGCTTACCTGTTTAATGATGCTCTTTGCAGTAACAATCATTTCATCTCCATAGATTTCGTAAAAATGTAGCTTTCTTTGTTTCAAAAGACCAAACACCAGTGAAACCAGTCTCTCCTGGCAAGAGGGGGAAAGCATGAAAATAAAATCCCCCAAGACAAAGGGCAAAGTGAGGACAAGAAGCAGCTGAAGAATTGCATGGCAAGCAGACACTGCACGGATCAGTTTACATCAGCCTAGTGCCTGCAGCCCATGCCTTAGCTATACACAGTCCCTTGTGGCAGCACCGGCTGAATCCCTTCCCCCCCAGCCCCTTTCATGCCTGTTCCTCACTTGTGTTTCAAAACAGGGACACTTCTGGAGGTGAGGGAGGTTCCTTACCCTGAGCCAGAATGAAACTAAACACCACTGCAATTCCATGAGTGAGAGGCTACAGCACTACAACACAAAGGTGGGAAGAAACTCCAGGGTAGAAATGTGGCTGCTGAAATGCTGCTGCTCAGAGAATCATCAGGGAACCACAGAATGCCTCAGTTTGGGAGTGACCTCAGAGCTCATC